>JAKLLW010000661.1:0-27010 GCA_022814695.1 Neocatenulostroma microsporum
CTCGCGCGAACGGCGACTCTTCGAGCCAGGAGTCTGCGACGTCTGGCCCGAAGGGTGCCGTCAGCCTCGTGCGATTCCTGTCGCATATCGTCAATGCGAGGGACAAGGCTGGGAACACGGCGCTCAATCTTGTTGCAAGAATTGGGAACAGGAGTATCATTCAGCAGCTTCTTGAGATCCATGCTGATCCCAGCTTACCGAACTACAAGGGCGTGAGCGCCAAAGACTTTGGCGTTGGTGTTGAGCCAGGCGAGCAGCCGTACGTTAACGGTGGACTAGCGAGCCAGCAGTCCATGCAGCTTCAGCCGAGCACGCAGGAAACCATCGTGGCCGACGGTGAGGGCCAAGCAGACGCAGTCGAGCCTAACGGAAGCCAAGTGGAGGAGCTGAGCCAGGATGTCATTGAGTGTATGTCCAATCTCTGATATGCTATACCTTTCATTGATCCAAGACTGACATAATTCATAGCAATAACCTCAATGCTGACACAAAATCTCGCCTCCCACAAAGACCTCCTCCGCGTCCGCACCGAGCAAATCGACCGCCTGAACGAGCAAATCCGCGAGTTCAGCGCTCTGCAGAAAGCGGATCTGGAGCGTTTACAGGAGATCAAAGAACGTGTTAAGCTGCGCAGCGAGCGACAAGCCAAAGTCGCAAACCTCAAGCGCGCGATCCAAGAACGGAAGTCTGCGAATGCCAAGCCGAGCAACAAGAAACGGAAGGCTGCATCGCCGCAACTCGAACAGCCGGCATGGCTGGACGAAGACTCAGTCGACGGAGTCACGGAGGACCAGGACTCCTCTCTGCCCTCGCCGAAAGCGCTGAGGGCGAGGATGAACGCTTACTTAAGTCATAACGTGGCGTTGCAGCGGCAGGCGGATGAGCTTAAGAGCCGGAGTAGTGAGCTTGAGAGTGTTTATAGGAAGGTTGTGGCGCTTTGTACTGGGGTGCAGGAGGAGAGGGTTGAGGAGAGTTTGCCTGCGTTGGTTGCGGCTGTGGAGAGTGAGAGGGGTGGGCTGGGAGAGCAGGAGGTTGGGAGGGTAAGGGATTTTCTGAGGAGGGTGGATGGGGGCGGGATGGGGAGTGATAGTTGAGTCTGCTTTTCATGATACCTGCGCTAGTGGTTTCCACATAATGGACCGCTGATGTAGATTGAGCAATGAAGCGATGACGTTTGTCAGTGTCTCACCGGTGTCTTGCACGTGATAATTGCGCGAATCCGAACGGCAAGCGCTCACTAGCGAGCTTTAAAATCTCTGCCACTTCTTCCTCAGAAGAGCAACTCATCGAAAAGCACACACATCAGCAAGATGTGGCCTTCATGCGCTCTCGACAATCCGGCGATCAAGCTTGACACCGCCGGGTACGTTATCCTCGTACACACATCGATGTTGAGAAGTACCAGATCGCTAACGAGTGGTAGTTTGTGGAAGAAGGAGGCATTTGCGGACACCACGATCAAGGTCGACGACTTCGAGATCAAGTGCCACAGATTCATCCTCTGCAACAAGTCTACGTACTTCAAGAATCTCCTCGGCCCGGGAGGCGCATGCGAGGTAAACACAATCTGCTTCACGATCGGTTGGTGGCTCCGCATGCTGATTCTGCTTTGTGACAGGACCAAGCGGTCATCAAGCTCGACCCAGAAGACGATCCGAGAGCTATCGAATCTATGTTGCTCTACATCTACACCGACCACTGGGAGCCCAAGGACGAGAAGGAGAGAGCCAAAGTGCGGAGCGATTGGCGGTATCAGTTCAATGCATCGCTTGCCGGCAAGAAGTACGGGCTCCCGGGCCTGGCTAACACTGCCTACAACTTCTTCACAGTGGTTGCGCAGGGAACCAACGACGCTGACGCAGCTATGGACATGCTGCGAGCTCTTCCTGATCACTTTGAAGAGTACAAGAACAGCCGCATTCCGCTCGAAAAGCTCGCAGACGAGGTGCTGAAGAGGCATGCTGTGTTCTGGGTCACCCGGCGTGAGGATTTCCGCAAGAAGCTGCTTGAAGGGATCCTGGACGGGAGTTTGCCGTAAGAACTGTTAGCAGAGACCTGCAAAGAGCTTGTTTAGATAGCTTCGGCAGAGGTGGCCAAGCTAGTTGGACAGGCGCCGATGTGTGCATGTGATCCTGCGCTACTGCACACCGTAGCGTTACACTGGCAATCTTTGACAAGAGTTCTCGCTTGCTTCGCCTCCTTAGAATTTCCAGCCTTCACACAGACAGCCAATTAGCAACACCAAAGACTTCCCGTGCCAACACAGCAGACAGGGGTGCACCAGGCACATCTAGATGCTTCGGGGCCAACGGTTACTCCGATGTAGCGATCAAGTTAGGCGACGTAGAGCCGAGAGCGCACAAGTTCATACCAAGCAAGAAACCGGAGTACCTCAGGTCGTTACTACAGATGAGCTGATGCTAAAAATGACGTCGTGGCGCTGGTCAGGATATGACAATGAGCTAAGTGTCGTGACGGTGAAGCTGGATGAACGAGATGCTCAAGATGCGGTCAAAGGCATGCTCAAGTTCATCTACGACTATCGCCTCCGCCAGATCACGAAAGACCAACCAGAAGCCGGTTGGCGCTTTCTCTTGAACCTGTCCTTTGCGGCTAAAAAGTACGAAGTCGAGCTTCTGGAGGATGAGGCATACGAGGCGTTCGAGACGTCTGTCAGAGCCAGGACCGACATTGGCGACCTACGTCAATTGCTTCCAAGCTATTGTGAGCAGAATCCGCATCGCGAGGCCCTCGCTGAGGAGCTTCGCAAGGTTTATCTCAGAGCTCTGCTTGAACAGGCGAAGTTCTTTCAAGTACTCTCGGACGATCAGGCTGCTATGGACAACGCCTCCACGTCGCTGTTGGAGAAGTCGGCGTCAAAAGGGAGACAAGCGCTGAAAGCTGTCAAGGACGAGACTGATAGATGCGAGAACTGCAGCGGGTGCGTTGCTCGTGCTATCTACGCTGAGCTGGAACCTAAGAATACCAGGCGCACTCCAGCGGAGATGGAAGCGGCACGTGCAAGCAGACCAGTGCGTAATCATCCCAATCCGCTTGTGGCGGAAGTGATGGAAGAACGTCAATGGGACCCTACGGTCAAGCATGTTCTCGCTGCCAATCCGAACATCGATAGGGCGAAGCTGGAGATGCTGAGAGGCACACTGGATGAGTTTCCGGCAGCGAGGACGAACATCAAGATGCTTGATAGGGACGTATACATGGATCAGTGAACGGCCAAGGCGGTCCGGCACTATGCAAGAACGAAGTGGCGCATGGCCTGCTGATCTGGTAGCCTCAATGTGCCTTCCGCTATGGTCGAGAAGAGAGAGATCGCGAAGGCAGGGAAGAAGTACACTAGGTATCTCTTGGCTATCGCATCTCATCAAGCATTGATCGAGCACTAGTCAGGCGTACAGTGCCTGAGCACCTCGGCCAGCCATATGCTCATGGAGATCGCAACTGAGCTATGCTTCACCACCTCGCCGCATCCTCACTCGACCCCTTTGTTTGCTCATTTCGCTCTTGGTCTGCTCAACCCGTCGCCATCCTACTCATCGTCCTCAATGTCGAAGTCCCGGTCCTTCACCCCCACCGGCGGAGCCGCGTTTGCAGAGAGCATAAGCTTCTTGTACTGCTTCTGCAGCACATTCCCCTACATCACACAGTCAGCGGTCGCCTCCCCACCTGCTTCCCACAACACCATAAGACTCACCGGGTACGTATCTCCACCATGATTCACAACCGACTGAGAGATAAGGTTCCACTTCTCCTTCTCAAACGCCACCTCAACCTCATTCTTCGCCTCCTACAAAAGCCACGGGTGTAAGCATTGATGGTCGATAACGGTCACACACAACAGTACTCACCAACAACTTCGCATTATCCTCCTCCTTAATCACCACGAAATTGCTCTTCAACCTCGCATACCTATTCGGCAGCGTCGAGCTCCCCGTCACATCTCCCGTCATCTTCTGCCACTCGACGCGGATCTCGGTCCAGCCTTTTCCGGCATCGCGCTCATCAAGGAGCATTTTGTCGGCGGCGTTGCATTCTTCGTAGGAGCGGGCGATGGCCATTGCTTTTGTGGGTTTGGCGGCTGGGGCCTACATTTGAGGGGGAGGGGAGGTTAACGGGTTCTTTGCTGGGAGGGAAGGGAATGAGGGAAGAGGGAAGAGGGGATGGGGATGGCTTACCTTGCGCTTAGAGCCAGGGGTAGACTTTGGAGTACCATCTTTGATAGTAGCGGGAGTAGACTTCTTCGGAGTGGAGGTCTTCGCCTTCTTCTTCTTTGGGGTCTCGTCCTCGTCCGCCTCCTCTTCGTCATCGTCGTTGTCGTCCACGGCGGTCTCCTCACTCTTCATCTTGCCGCTGCCGCGCTTCTTCGGGGTGGCTTTGGATGGGGTAGGGGTTGGGGAAGTCGCGGCTGTCTCCTCACCTTTGTCTTTGTCTGAAGTAGAGTTCGCTACGCCCTCAATTGGCGAAGATGCCGGGAGAGGGGTGCTTGATGGTTCGGCCTTCATCATGGTGTTGTCGGCGATACCAGTGTCAGACATGGTTGGGTATGTTGGTGGATGTTGTTGGGTGAGTGAGAAGGGGTCTGTTGGAGATGTTGAGGCGGTTTGTCAATGAAGTAGTGAGATGTTTGTGACAGAAGAAACGGAGAAAGGTTGGGGATTCCTTAAGTAGCAGAAGGTGCAAAGTCGGAGAAAGTGAGCTCGGTCATGCGCGAGTTCACTGTCACATGCGTAGAGTTTATTTCGGGGATGAATGAGCTGACGGTGGGTAGAAACGGCTGGAAGGCGTCGTTGTCATCGACATTGAATCACACTCCATGTCGTCAAGGATTTACTGTCTGATGGCCAGAAAGACCGCGTTGAGGTGTCCACTCGCTGGCGATTCCACTATCTGGTCTCCGCAAAGCATCAGTATCTCCCAAGCGACTATTGAGGGCGAAGGTCTGCGTCTCTGTCCCGGGACATGTATCCGGTCTGTTTTCGCCGGTCTGTTTACACCGACGTAATCCTCGCGTTTGTTGACGCAGCCTTATGCACGATCCACTAGCGTGCAAACGGCCACTTTCGCCCGCACCGTCGACCTTTACCTCCAGCTGAACTCGCACTTCCACCTCCACCTTCCTTTTTACACCCTGCCGACGACATCACGAGCGACCGCCCTTGGACGACAACACTTTGGTATCGGTAAGTCATTGATTGTTTTGTCAGCGTTCTGCACAGCGATTTGAGCGATTTTGCGGGTTGGGGGAAGGACATTGCGCGTGTTTTGATGGACAAAGGAAGCGGTTGGTTGAATGGGATGGAAATGAGCCTACTATCTGTTGGCGCACATCACATCAGAGCGCTGCGGTGATCTCGAGCCATCGTACAGCGCGGCAGCACCTCTGGAGTTGAGTTGCGGCAGGGAGATGCTGCCAGCTCGACGCGTTGAACATGGAGTCCACGCTTCCTGGATTCCGCGGCCCTTGCAGTCATCTCGCGACCAATGCAGTCATCTCGGGGCATGATACAGGGCGGCGGTAATGCTGAGTCTGCATCGTTGATTGGAGAGTGCACCAGGCCAGCGATTTCGAGCTCCAGGCTCGATCATTCAGCCTACGCTGTCTCCACGTCGTTGGCTGGCATCTCCCAACACAGTACTGTTCATCCGGAGGCACTACACACCACATCAGTATGCTCTCTTAGTGTACTCGAACGGGGACTGCGTCGCGCTCGCGATGTTGGACTCGGGTCTCGAAATCTGATCCTGCGCTCACGGCATGTCGCTGGCGAACCTCTCCCGGCATAGCCCACCAATCTCAAGACATATCTCCGCAGTATACGAAGCCTCGAGATGCGTATCGTCACGCGGAGATTGCGCTCCATCAGCAGTCTTAGGTTCAGGATCCAATCTTCAATCTATGCTGGCGTTATGTCGCTGGCGAGGTTCTCTCGGCATAGCACACCCATCTTAAGGCATTGCACAGCGCGGCGGCGTGCTATACTAGTACCACATCGCGCGGAGAAGTTGCCATGCTAGCGAGTCGAGCTTCAGGGTCGGACACTTGATTCTGTACTCGCGGAGCGTCGTCTCTCGGCGTGTCACACTCATCTTAACGCATACCGCCGCAGAATGTAAAGCCTCAAGATGATCCTGGTGGCTCGGAGATGGTGTCCTGCCAGCAATCGTGAGCTGGGCGCATTCACATGTTGAAACTCACTCGTTCATGTCGCGATTTGCCACATCCCACTGACACATTTATGCATATAGGCCACCGTATTCACCGCCAGCACCGCCAAAATGGTTGCATTCCCAGATGCTCCGTGGCACAAAAAGGTGCCTGAGGTCTCCGTCGCTCCGACACCGCCGGCAATGAACTTCCAACTCGGCTGGATGGGGCTGCCAATTGCTGGCGACGGTAGGATACTTACTGCCGCCGAACTGCTCAGTATGCCCATTCCTCCCGAAGAGAACGTTAATCTGCTGCCTTTGGGCAGGCCGAATCGGCTGCTTAAAGAAGAGGTGCAGTCACATCAGCCACGTGGTTCGGGGCCGAAGTGGATCCCGGTGATGGGGCAAGCGCAAGCGAGCCAGCGCGAAGATATACCTCCACCACCACCACCGCCAGAAGCACAACCACGTCGCCGCTCGAGGTCGCCAAGGGCTACTATCATCATCGCCAGCCCGAAGCAAGTCGAGGCTTGGAAGAAGAGCGGGGAAATTGAAGAGATGGGCGCGACGAAACGCATGAGCAATGGCGAGGCCAAACCAGCAACAACTGTCGGCCCACATCCTTCGACCATCGTCGTGTCGCAGCGGTACATGAGCCAGGCCTTCGTCGACAAGCGTCTGCACCCTTCCGCTGCGCTCGAAAACCAAGAGCGCCTGCTCGCCGAGTCAAGAGAAGATAATGTGCGGCTGCAAGGAGTAACATGGCTGGATCAGGTGCGCCGAGCTCTCATGCTCCCCATCAAGACATACACGACAGCCTGCCACTTCTTCCACCGCTTCCGCCTCGCGCATCCCGGCGCGGAGTACCAGATGGAGCATGCCGCGGCTGCTGCGCTCTTACTATCCTGCAAAGCAGAGGACACACTCAAGAAGAGCCGGGATATATTGGCAGCAGCCTGGAACCTCAAGACCGGCGGCGGGCACGACGCATTAGCAGCCGACGACATCATCTTCGAGGCGCCCAGCAGAATAGTAATCGGGCTGGAGAGGCTGATGCTGGAGAGCAGCGGCTTCGACTTCAGGAGCAAGTACCCGCACAATATTCTCGTCAAGATCGCCAAGGAAGTGCCGGGTGCGGACGTTAGGGAGAAGAAGGACGTTGCGGAGCTGGCGTGGACCATCACTACGGATCTGCATCGGACGTTCGCGCCTTTGAAGCAGACGCCGGCGACTATGGCCATTGCTGCTATCGAGCTTGCGGCTTTGCTCAGGGATGCTACGATCAGCGGTGGACCGACAGGGTTTCGGGAGAAGTTGGTTGGGTCGAGGATGATGAACGAGTGGACTACGAGGGAGGAGGTCATGGAGACGGTGCTTGATTTGCTGGATCTCTACACCCACCACACGGCGGGCAGCATCTTGGGAACGAAGTACAGCCTCGACGACTTCCTCCGCATCCGCCTCGCTCTTAACAAGGAGTGCAAGGACCAGAACATCCCGCGCTATGGCGAGAGACCGGAGACCCCACCATCCTCAGTCGCAGCTTCTATTCAAGCGAACGGGTCTAGTTTCCAAGTCCAGAACGGTCATCCGACGCCCGTGTCTCCACCACAACCAGGCACGCAGCAGCAAGCGAACGCTAATGGCAACATGGCTCTCCCGCCGGTGCCAGAAGGTGGAGGGACACTGCGCTTCATGCTCAACCCTCAACTCGCTGCTGAGGAGAAGAGCGAAGTCCAGAAGTACTACACCGAAGAGTGGGAGGAGTACGATGAGGAAATCGAGGTCCCTCTCCCGCGCCCTCCTCGCTCGCCTCTGCGCGAGAGAGACAGCGATAGAGGGAGTGATCGAGGCAGTAACAGGGAGCGCTCCGGGCGCCCGCCGCCACCATCGCGCGCGAGGGATCTGGACCGCGATGATCGCCGCCCACCTCCACATTCGAGTTCGTCAATGATGGGAGATGATAGGCGTGGATACGACGATAGACGCCCCATCGACGACAGGAGACTCGACAGCAGGCGCTCTCGCGATGACCTACGCGACGCAGATAGGGATCGCTACCGTGATCGCCCGGTGCGTCGTCGTTCTCGCTCGAGAGACGCTTTTCGGGATTCCCGGGATTCCCATTCCCACCGCTCGAGGGAAGACCTTCGCTCCAGGGACGACCTCCGCGACCGTGATCGTGAGCGTGATAGAGACAGGGACGTCGATCGCGTGCGTCCTCGTGATCGCGACCGTGATCGTGAGAGGGATAGAGGGGTCGATAGGGAGAGGGATATGGATAGGCGGTACGACGATCGTCGGTATGATGAGAGGGATAGGAGGTATGATGAGAGGGATCGGTATGAGAGGCGGGATAGGGAGAGGGAGAGGGAGGGTAGGGATGGGTATGAGAGGAGGAGGGAGAGGCGGTGAGTTTCTCGCTTCTCTTGGAGAGGGTGGGAAGTAAGTGATGGGTGGTGGGGCGGGGCTGGTAAGGAGTGATGTGGGGATGGGGAGGTGGTTGTGGGACGGGTGAGGGTGCTGAAGATGATGCTACGATGCTTGTTGAGAAGGAGGAGGAGAGGTTTGAGTGCGAGCTGAGTAGGCGGGTAGGCGGCTTATGCTACTGAGAAGCGCTGCGATACGCGTTTCCCTGAAGAGCGCTCGAGTCGGTAGAAAGGTCTGCGCGTACGAGCGGGCGGTCCAGACGACTGAGAAGCGCTGCGCTTTACTGGAGAGCGCTCGAATGGGGAGAAAGCTTTGTATGTATGAGTAGGGCAGCTTCAACGATGATTAACAGAACATACTCCTAATCCCAACTGTGGCGCGTGACTCACGAAAGTCCCATCGAGAAGCTTAACAAGTTCAAAGGTCTGGAGATGCTTCGGTCGCTCGCAAGCATACTGCATGGCCATGAGGTGAGCATGCTACACGATGCGAATTTTCTCTAGTAAAACATGGCCTTCGATCGGTCTGCCACATGAGGTATACTGAATGAATTATCCAGATCAACACCCCTCCTCATACACGGTGAAAACCATCAGAGCTCGGTGACATTAGACCTCCCCGCCCTCAAGACCACCGTCTAATCAGCAGCGTGAGGCAGACGTTAACACGATGAACCTAAATCGGCGAGAATCGAGAATCGAGGTTTGGTGTCCAGAAGCTGGCGGAGTTTGGAACGAAGTAGGAACAGCAGCAGGACCGGTGCGGTGCAACCGCGCAAGCGGGAGTATGCTACGATCTGGCAGACCGGCAGACCGGAAGAATAGGTACATGCTGATTGCTGAAGAGGGATCGTTCGTAGGGTGCACATTGATGCTGCGAGTGAGAGAGCGCTTAGCGAAGATGGCTGTAGTGAATGGAGAAGGCGAAGGTCAGGGGGAGAAGAGATGGATGTTGGCGAAGGAAGGGTTGGTGATCCGAACATTATGCCTGCTGAAAGATGCTAGGCATGAGTTTGCGGAGTTCGTCGCGTTCGCACAGACGCTGTTGCCGTTGCCGTTGTCGTTGGTTCTTGGGGGGCTGCTGGAGGTTTGCGTGCTGCTGGGATGATGCGGTCTGGTATGGTGGGGTTGTTGAGGGTAGAGTACGGGGGAGGGCATGTTGATTCAGAGGTCTTGGAGGTAGCTGCAGAGGAAATTGAAGGAAGGTGCACTGAGACAATGTACGTCCATAGTATTTGGGTCGAAGATACCTGCAGTGATGAAAAATGCGAAGGTCAGGAGGAGAAAAGAGGGATATTGGCGAGCAACTTGGTTGAAGTGAAGTGGTCCGAGGGAGATAATATGGACTAGCTTAGTATGCATGAGTTTGGGTTGTTGATTGGGGGATTGTTGTTCGCCATAGCGCACTCTGCGGATTCTTTGTATGAGCTCGGACAATTGGAGCGAGGCGAGCCTCTGAGGGTGCGCCATGAGGTAACTTAGCACACCATGCGACTGCCGCTACTGGTCCATTTACGATCAAGCAGTCTGTCACATGCGGTATGATGGGTGAAGTACTCAAAATCGTGTTGCCCTTCCTCGTGGTGAAGAGCGTGATCGCGCCTGCCTTGGGCGTTACTGGTCAAGCGATGATGTGCATGTGCATGTGCTTGCTATTCTGCACGGGCACGAGGACCTCCAACTCTTTACTCGACCTCCTTCCCAGGAATAACACACTTCTTCAAGCGACATCATGACCTGACGAAGTGTACTCAACGGACGTCCGCAGCGTAGCGCCTTCCTCCCGGTGCAGTTGCCACTGCCTGAAGAAGGCAGCTGCCTTCGATTTCCATGTAGCCACGCCTGCTTCGTCCTCAACATAAGCAGGCAGTTCTTGCCATGACCGTCATGGCTGACCTTATAAGCTTCTCTTTGTTTTGCTGCCCTCTGAATTCATGTCCGGGTCATCACCTTTCTGGGAATCTGTCCATTCCGACGACACAGCGCAAGAGAAGCATAACACCATCGACACACAACCATGAAGGCCACTCTCGTGGCTGTGTGCCTCTCGGCTCTCGTCAGTCGAGCAGTCTCTGAGCACGAGCACCCGGTCCACAGCACGCCGCACGTGATAACCGACCACCTAGTCCACAGTACGCCGTACACGATAATCGACCACGCTGTGCACAGCGAGGACACACAATGGTTCGGCATGCGCGACAACACTCGTCGAAACGTTCTCATCGTCGACAATCGCCGACTCATCTCGCAGCCACCGCACGACGAACCGTTCCCTGACACCACACTCGGCGGGTATCAGAGGTATACACAGCAGCTTGCATCCGAGAAGGTCGACACTCTTGGTCTGAACACCATTGCGCACGTGGCAGCGTACGCCAACATCTCCGACTCTTTCGACACCTTGGCCGCTGCGAAATACATCCACGAGGCACTGTGCGCTTCCGATCGCACATACGACGGAGTGGTGGTCACGACTTCTGCAGATATGCTTGAAGAAGTCGCCTACACCATGGACCTTCTTATTCGTTGCGGCAAGCCGGTGGTGGTAACCGATGTCACGCAGGTCTGGTTCACCCTGTCTTCTGATGAGCTCGCCAAATTGAAACAAGCGGTGTACCTTGCCGCAAGTCCGCACGCTGAGGATTACGGTACTCTGGTGGTGGTCGCGAACGATTTCGTCCCGGCCTTCTTCACGACAAGGCTCCAGTCAACCCAGCCGCTTGACTTTGGTGTAACCGGAGGCGGTGCGCTCGGCGTTGTCGTCGACGATCAGCCGATTGTTTATACCATGTAAGTTTGTGAGTACCGCCTCGTGGGCACTGCGCTGACACTGTGAAGGCCTTCAGCACCACTTTCCAGAGCCGTATTCGACATCGAGACCCTGCACTCTTTGCCAAAGGTTGACATCATCGACTCTCACATTTACAACGACTGCGAACTCAATACGCTCATGATCGCCTACCACCAAGGAACCAAGGGGTTTGTCCTCGCTGGTAACAGCCATGACCTCGAAGTCTGTGGGACCAAAGTGTTTGGCCCCTTGCTCGAGATGGGCGTACAAGTAGTCATGTGCATGGACGAGACCTCCTGCGCGAGCCTGTCTTCTGACACAATTGACGCTGCGAGGCGGGCAACGAGCGGTGCTATGCATCCAACTCAGGTGCGCACGCTCACAAGACCGCCATGTCGCGAATCGGACATCTTGCTGATAGCTCCTAGGCGAAGATTCTTCTACAGCTTTCGATCGCATCCGGAAACAACATGACCCAGACCGCTGCGCTTTTCGAGACCCAGTTCGCCCCCTCGAACTCCTCCGCCAACCTCACGAAGAGAACCACCCTCGAGAAGCGGTTCAAAGTGACCAAGTCACATATTCTCGGATGTGTGGGTGCCGTCATCACCTTCTTTACTGCTATGTATGTGTTGGCTCCCTACTCCGCACACCAAGGTCATTGCGTGTTTTGGAGATGCTGACTACCTCGCAGTGGCGGATTTTATTTTGCTACTTGGTGCCTGACCCGATGAACTGGCGGCCTACAGATATGACGATGGGTTTGGACTATGGCAGAGAGCATTACGTTCGTACGCAGGTCATCCGGGATATGCGCATGGGCGTTGCTGGAGGCAGCGGTTGACTAGTGGAACTGAAAGCATCAGTATTGGCTTGGAGGTTACAGTGTTTAGTCCGTTTGGTATCCCATGTTGCATTTTGAGTCGTGTCGCAGCGCTGTTAAAGAAGTCATCGCCGTCTTGGTCTCTGAGGTCCCAGCAGCCTCCTGGGCCACCGACTACCGTACTGCCCTCCGATTCCGGTTGATCTGTAAGAGATGGAGAGAGGAAGAGACGCGGTCTGGCACTCTGTCTATGATTCTGTGGTGTCTTCGTGCTCCTCTGCTACCCTGTTCCAGCACTGGGAGCCTGCTGGACCGGAGATACCAGGTAACCAGACTGGCCACCGTTGCTTTCACCTACAGCTTGATGGTGTGTTGGAGTTCATACGGAAGCCACGGCTGCGACGTGACCATGGCTTCCGAGCTTCGCGAGAGCATGGTATCCGTGATTTCATCTCGGATACGCAGGCGTGGGACTATGATGAAGGCAACGGTTGACTGGTGGAACTGAAAGCATCCGCTACAGCAGACCTGTTCTTGAATCCTTCTGATATCCCAAATTGCATTTCTGATTCGTGGTGGTCTGGGCAGGATCTTTCGGATCTCGCCTTGCCCGTTTTCTTATCGCACCGCCTCGCGTGCCTCGGTCCATGGGCCAACCAAGCAAGCATACCAGGATACCGCGCGGATGGTTCGGACCTGCCGGGCAAGCGAGTGCTACATAAGGTACATGTAGCACCATAGGATGCCTGCAGGCTGACAGCAGTGGTCGATTTTGGGAGCTCTAGAAGCCCCGCACAGCAGCTTCGAACTTTCTTTGCATGACTGCCCTTGTTGCATACGCAGGTCGGAGGTCGCGTGGGCAGGATTGACTTTGATATTGCTGGAGATAAGAGTCCTCCACCATCTCCCGGTGGCGTTTCGATAGTGCTTGCTTAATCCTTGGCGTGATCTTGTCTCCTTTGGCGTAGTGCTTGGTGTGAGCTACGGTCGAGCTGCCTTTTGCGGTTGGCGCATCCGACTGCTCGTATGGTTGCAGCGCGGATCTTCGACCCTCGGGACACCTCCACCTGCCTATTTGCCTCACGATAAACGTTTCGTTCAAGGAACTACCACCTTCGCGGGAGCCACGCGCCATTTGTTCGTATTAGTCGGCGCTGTGCTTATCAGCGGTCGCCTTCGTGCGATTGGCTGGACGTTGCATAGCGCGCGAGGTTGCTGGAATGGCTGGGTGTTGGTGATAGGACGTCGCAGAAATGAACGACGTCTAGCCGCAGATGGTACAGTAGTACGGGTCTCCCATCTGGTCTTAATACCGCATGCGCGCCCATTATTGTCCTTCGCTTTGTACTGCTTCTCGCTTTTGCTACCTTTCCACCTAACAATACCGCCAGCAGCGCACTACTGCCAGTCATGGGCTCCCTCGCTGGAATGGGCGCGGCCGCCGACCCTCGTCTTGGCGACGAAGCGGACCACATTGGCAAGGGCCGCAATGGATCAGTCGCTGCCAGCATTCACGACAACACCGTCTTCGGCGATGGCTCAGGCCATGCCAGTGGTCGCGAGCGACGCGGGAGCATGATCTACGGGGACACCAGCATCAACTTCGAGGACTATGTGTACTGGGCTGAGAGATCGCGCGAGTTTGAGAAGACAATAGAGACGGCTGGTCTAGGGCTGCAAGGTGCTGCGAAACTCATCATCGGCAAAGGCGTTCACGCTGGCGACAAGGGCGAGAAGCCGCCGCAAGAGCTCGCTGAAGGCAACATGTCTGATGACTTCGAGAAGAAGGGGGCCACAGAGACTGGGCTTACCCAATCGACGAGTGCCGGCGGCGCACCAACTGGTCGTTACGGCATTACGGAGTCGGAATGGGACAATGCTCAGAGAGCCGTCCGGACTGCTACGTGGGGTGCGTGGAACACTACTGTGCTAGTCTGCTGATTGGAGACTGACCTTGACGTGTAGGCTCCGTGTTCTACCTGATCACCACTGACATTCTCGGGCCATACAATGTCCCTTGGGCCATTTCTCAAATGGGCTACGGCCCAGGCTTCGCGCTATACACAGTCTTCGGCGGCTTCGCTTTCTACTCCGGTCTCGAGCTGTGGAAGATGTTCCAGGGCCTAGATTCTACACGCTATCCGATGCGCAACTACGGCGACCTTGCATTCCGTATCTTTGGCAACTGGGCCCGCACAGGCGTAAACACTCTGCAGAGTTTCCAGTTCTTCTTGAACGTAACCCTGATCATCGAAAGCAACGGCCAAGGTCTTGCTCAGATGGCTCAAGGCAAAAGCGGAAATGGCTTCCTTTGCTGTAAGGCGCCCATATACATCCCTAGACCTACAATTTTGCTGACGGAGATACAGTCGTGCTTGCTGAAGCCATTTTCATGATCATCGGGATGCTCTTTGGCCAAATTCGCACGCTTCAGCGTCTGAGTTGGCTGGCTAACCTGGCTATCTGGCTCAACGTCATCGTTATCATCATGACTATGGTCGTGACGAACAGTTACCCGCCCAACTACGAGGCCAGCTACCAATCTTTCAAGACGCCGAAGGGTCCGATTGTTACGTCTGCGGGCTTCCCGCCTGGGGTTACCTTCAAAGACAAGCTAAACGGCATGATGAACTGTGTGTTCGCTTACGGTGGCGCTACGCTTTTCAACGAGCTTATGGCGGAAATGAGACGACCGTGAGTCTTCAGCTAGAAGAGCGGCGCGGGCCTCGAAGCTAACATGGCGAACAGGATGGACTTCTGGAAGGCGCTGCTGTGTGCAGACATCTTCATCTACTGCGTCTACCTCATCATGGGCATGGTCATCTACAGCGCCCAGGGTCAATTCACGTACCCGGTATCCTATCAGGGTAAGGATCTGTGAGGAAGCAATTTCGAAGCACTGTAGTCGCTAACAAGATCCTTTAGGCATTCCGAGTTCTGCCTACCAGTGGCAGACTCTCGGCAACGCCATCTCCTTCATCTCCGGACTCATCGCTGCGCTCCTTTACGGCAACATCGGCGTCAAAGTTCTTTACGCCGCTGTGTTGCGCGACATCTTCAGGTTCCCCGCCCTTGACACGAAGACGGGCAAGTGGCTGTGGGTTGCCTTGATCCCGGTCTACTGGGGTCTTGCGTTCGTCATTGCCGCCGCCGTTCCGCAAATCGCCAATTTGACCGCGTTCGTCGGTGCTGCCTGCATTTTGCAATTCACTTACGTAAGTCGCAGTCTACTTCGTCGTTCCGAGTGGGAGTTCCCTGCTAATCCAACACTAGACCTTCCCTCCTCTTCTCAAGGTCGGCTACAACTGCCAGAGAGATGCCATGCTCGACGAGGAAGTGTTCGATCCCGCCACGGGCCAGACGCAGCGTGTGGATCAGGGATTCAAGAGGTTCATGCGCGGCTACAAGAAGAAGTTCCTGTTGAACACCTTCGACGCTGCCTGGGGTATTGCCGCTCTCGCGGCCGCCGGACTTGGTATCTACTCCTCCGTTCTGTCTATGCACGAAGACTTCACGGACACTCCGATTACGGCGTTCACTTGCCAGAATCCGGCTGGTTGAAGTAACTCGCAGACAGACGTGGAGTGCCGTGGTCAGAAGAAGGGTGGCGGGTAGCATGATGGAGACTGTGTGCTACGAGAACGTGTTTCATAAACACATGTACTACCACCCAGTCATGTTCAATTATGACCATTTTCGTCTTCCTCTCGGGTGCCTGCCTACCCAATGCCTAGAGTGAAACATAACAAGTCCGTGGCTGAATCCCAATGTCAGGCCATCCTACACTACCAACTGAAATACTTGATGTCCCTAGGCATGTTGAAGCACGCCGACTCGGTCCCCAGTACGACGTCGAGGTCACCCATGTAGACTTGGTCCTCATCGTATAACGCGATGACCTGACCTGTCCCGTCCAGTGGGCAGTCTGCGCCACCATCGTACCGCACAGATCTCCCTCCACTTGTCTCCTGGAGTTCTCCATTCGTGGGTGCAAAGGCGCCGAGGATGCCAGCACCACAGCCGACGTTGTCCCATTCCGCGTAGTAACCGCAAGGGTCAGACTGGCCGTCGCATTGTGCGGTAGCCCCAACAGGCCCCAATATGCCCCTGGACAATAGCTCCGTCTCGTTGACCGGCATAGCGAGCACACTTGAGGTGAATCCCGTCACGCCAAGGGCGATAGAGGAGAGCTTCATGGTGGCGAGGTGGTTCTGAAACGTTCTGTCAGAAGTTGCGCTTCGCGCCGTATGGGCAGGGACTTACTGAAGTGTGCTGGGTTGACCTGAGGCTGGAAGCAACTTCAAGCAAGCAAGTCCTGTAAGAGCGTAGTTGCAAGGTGCTGCTGTGTCGATGTGGAGCTGAAGCAATCAGGCCTCGTGAAATGGGAGTGGGCGGTGTAGGCTTCTTGGCTGGACGTAGGAAGATTAATATCGGAGAGGTATGAGAGCCCATGAGCGCAGTAGTTGTACCTCTTTGCCTTCCACTTCTCTGGCATCTATTCTTGAACCGTCCCCGCCGCATACGCCTCGTTCCTATGCAGCTTCGAGGCACGGCCTGACCTGTAATCTCTTGAGCCATAGGCACCCATCAACCCCACTGTGTCGTTGGTAGCATTGATCGCATTCGTCTAAAGACGGCTCCATGTGCGCCGTCTGGATGTCCCTAAGGTGAGGCTACACCAGTACATTGGTGATGGTTAACACCCATGGACAGATGGTCGCGATGTCTCCATCTGAAAGAGTACAGTTGCGAAGTCGTAGGCACAGTTCTCAAGCTCGAACCGAAGTCGCCCTCTACAGCCTACACTGCTTCCATAAGGCGTTGGTGAAACCTGGACACATTTGGCAAGCGCTGCAAGTCGCAGAACGCAGGTTGGCAGACGCAGGTTGGTGTTTCACCAGATCAAGTCGATGCAGCGTTGCGGCACAGCTCGACCACCCGAGCTTGTTGCGTTCTGTGCGAGAGCATTGTGATTTTGGACATTCTCTGTCAACAAGACTCTGGCTCTATACTTGACGTTCAGATACTTCCAAAAGACGCCGTGTTGAAGTGTGGACAATCGCGAGCCACTTGGACACCCGGTCTCGTCGTGTGCTTCGTGCTCGAGTACCATGCAAAGCGAGGTCTCGAACGAACGCCTCAGCCTCGGGTCCGGATACCGACGAAGCAAACAGAACTATGCTAAGCACTGCTAAGCAACCAGTGAAACGAGCGATGTATTGGTAACGGCTGTAAACAACATATAGGCGGTAGGTGGAGTGTGTTGGCGTTCGAAGTCAGCAACGTTGAAGGTACAAAGGCCATACGTTTGCCGCGCAGTGCTCGGAGCCGTGCGTGTACGGGCCAACCTCTGCAAGATTGCGGCGTGGAGTTGGTGAGTGCCTCCGACTACCCATATCGCGCCAACCGCTGGACCATGTTCGAATCCCGCTATGCCGGAGCTGCACGGTTACACTTCGACAACGGGCTTGCTAAAGATCAGAACGTCAGAGTCGTTCCGTCCGTTGAAGGCATCGTGACCCAGGCCGTAAGCCACCAGAACTCTCGCAGTCCACGCGGCAGTAGCAGAGCCCGTGTCATGGACTTGCAGACGCGCGTAGTTAGTATGAGGTATGTGCCCACAGCATAGCGTCTAAACGAAAGGTCAGGTTATGATGTAGCGGCTTGCAAGCACGCTCCGTCATGTGGTCCATGTTCGCTTATGGCAGACCTTGCTCAACTCGTATGGGTAGCCGCCATATGTGGTCCAGTTGTGAGACGTAGGCTCTGGTGTCGAGAGAAGATTGTATCCCAACTTGATCGTGCAAGATAGCCAGGACTAGCCGCCTATTCAAATTTTCCGTGTACCAACCCGCTGACCAGCTAACACCCCCCATCTCCCAAGCCCCAAGCCCCCTCTCTCCCGCCTAGCCGCCTAGCCGACAGCAGCAACAGCAACCTACTCCCGAGCTTCTGCCGCTTGAAGCAAGTATATAGCTCATACAAAATTACGGGAGCTCCCATCACAGGTTGAAGGTTCGTCAACGCCTACGCAACCACATTGTGTGGGCTATCGGTCATCGTACAACGACCTTTAGCCCTGCAATCCTATACTGTTGTGGCCATTGACCATCGTCGATGGTTAGCTGGAACGGACGCACGAAATCGTTTGTCGACACGAGACGTTATCCGTACAACAGGTCAATGGATTGCAGAAACACTCGCGCTGCTCTGCTCTCGACAAGTCGGTCCCGGTTGTGGTACATGGTTGTAATTGGTGTTAAGAGGAGGACATCAGTAGTTCTGCTTCTGGAAGCAGAACGCTGGAGTCTTCCCATATCCTCCCTTTTTTTCTTGATCTGTTAAAGACTTTTGAGTGTGTCTTTTGCCTACTGCTTTGGTTCCGGTGCGTGATAAGACATCGTATTTTCAGATGGGCAACTCGAGCGCAGTACCGCATCGATGGGCTCGAGCCCCTCATCGGTCGAGACGACTTTTGACTAACGGCCATACATGGTCCGAATAGGGGCGCTTGGCGGGGTTGATAGATGTGATGCGTGTAGTGACGTTGGACCAGCAGAGTACCGATGTCATTCCTGCACACCAAGGCCTCAAGTGGACCTTACAGATACTGAACTTCACTCATTCAGAGCGGTCCATCAACCATCAACCATCCTCTTCACCCTCTCAAGCAACACCTTACTCTCCCTTCCCAACTTCCTCTGCCCATTCGCTCCACCCGCACGAGCCTTAGCCATCGCCTTCCGGAATCGCTCTCTCTCCTCAATCTTCTGGTGCCGCTGCCTCTCGGCCTCCTCACGAGCCCTCCGCCGCTCCTCCGCTTCCGCTTTCCTTTGCAAAGCTTGCTCGTGCTCACGCTTGAAAGGCTGTGGCTTGGGTGCGCGCGGCTTGCGCTCTCTACGCTGTGGTTCACGCTGCCCAGGTGGTGGAGCTACTGGCACAGGCACAGGGTTCACGGCCTCGTCGTCTATCAACGCTTGGCGGTCTGAGTGCGGTGCTGTGCTGGGTTCTTCCACCTCTGGTTCTGGTTCCGGCTCCGGTTCTTGCTCTGGTTCTTGGACTGCTGCTGGCGGCTCTATTCGCATAGATGCCGGCTGTGGTAGGGCATCCCGCTTCTCCGAGATCTCGCCACCCTTCTTTACCTTCGCGTAGTCCTTCTTGATCTTCGCCTTCTGGATCAGGCCTTCCTTGATCTTTTGCGCTACGAACAGTCAGCTT
Source organism: Neocatenulostroma microsporum (assembly GCA_022814695.1). Classification (NCBI taxonomy): domain Eukaryota; kingdom Fungi; phylum Ascomycota; class Dothideomycetes; order Mycosphaerellales; family Teratosphaeriaceae; genus Neocatenulostroma; species Neocatenulostroma microsporum. The sequence continues at coordinate 19,427 of JAKLLW010000661.1, forward strand.
CACTCTTGAGACTCGTATGGAAAGTACGTACTCTTGCGCTTATACACGCCATCAGGCAGATTCTGAGGTCCGACTGAAAAGCCTTTCCTTTTCGGCTGCTGCTTGCTTTTCTTGCCTGGCCTGTAGTCCGGCACAGGCGCACCATCCTCGCGCTTTCTTTTCTCGGACATCCTCAGCTGTTGTCAATAGTATGCGATTTTCCTGCTGCTGATAGGTATTGTAAGTGAAAGCAAAGTCGAAGTGAGATTCGAGACCCATCCGGCAAGTGCCGCCCCGCCTTCCTGCGACAGATCCCCTCCCGACGCTTGCACGGCTTGGTTTCGCATGCCGTGCATGATGATGAGCTTGGATCGCATGATGAAGCAAGCACGTCAGATGACTCTTCGGCGGCAGCAAGGACGAGTACTCTACTCCTCTCACATCACCTTCGAGAGCGAGAAGTGGTCTAGTATCGCCATCGGAATCGGGTGACGGAAACAAGCCTTTGTTCTCCCAAGCTGTGGCTATCGGGCAGCGACGCCATTCGGTCTGAAACCGGGACATTACTCATCCTACGTTCCTTGCTTGGATTGCCACGTCAGGTCTTGACGAGAGAGTCCACCTTCTTCTCCAGACCAGACACTACTGCACGATAATCTGACGCTCATGAGCGACTGTCAACCCGAACGAGCTGCTCCCATCCGGCGAAGCCTGCGATAAGCTCCGAGGCAGTCTGCACCTCCGGGCAGGCTCATGGCTATCTACAATGGTCACGCCGGACGCCGGGATGCTTGGGATAGTCAGACGAGCAATGGAGATGACAGGGAGAATGGAGGTGCTGAGCATGGCGAGGCTTCGAACAAGCAAGACGGCCGCAACAGCCCAGTGGCTATCTTCAATCCGTACTACACGGGAAGGCCGCGAACACCTGCGAATGCCAGCAAGCATGCTGGGATAGACAGGCAAGAGATCATAAGAAGGATTAAGAGCAGAGAGAGCAGACCGACTTCCCCCGAGCTCGAGCGGATGTCCAGCGGCGAGAGCAAGAAGAGGTCCCAAACACCTCCCATGGCACCGAGTGATGAGCGGCCGCAGTCGCGAGGCAAGCAGATAGACAATCAAACCTTGGGCATGCAGATCGAGAGACCCAGGTCTGCCCTGCATCGTGGTGACTTTCGGGAGAAAGAGGACTCGGGCTCTGCGTTTCCACGTTTTGGTGATGGCCAAAGAGACGAGCCAGCTCCTTCGTTATCCACTTCACCTGTTGCGCCATGGCATCCGGACTTTCCAGCAGCGGTCTTCCGGCAAGCGCGGCCACAACGCCAGAGACCTCCAAGTCCGCCGGGTCAGCCGTTTCAGCACCAAGCTCGGACTCGTGCCACTTCTCACGCTTCGCTGGCAGCTACTTTTGTCTACAAGGCGCCAACTAGCCCATTGGTGCAGGCTTCCAGACCAGACACGCCTGAGCCAGCTGCCAGGCATACGTCACGAAGCCCAGACAAGTCGCGGAGGCACACCTTCTCACCACAGGCTCTACACAATGTCCACTCCGCTCTTGAGTATCCTGCATCCGAACGCCGGACTAATCATAGACAGCCGCCTTCTTTGCGAGCCGAACGTACCTTTCCATACCAAGCCCACCAACCCAGACGATCGATCAACTCCTTGCAAAGTATGCCACAGACGCCTGTACCACGCGCACGCCGACCGTCGTTTGCGGAGTCGGCACTGCATCATGCGCCGATGGTAGGCTCGTACGAAGAGTCCATCTTACGTGGGCGTATGTCTACCACACCCTCCAAGCCCCTGAACTTTGTGGCTCAGATCGGCGTGCTTGGTAAGGGCAACTGCAAGTCTATTCTCCGTTGTCCGCCACATGTTACTGTACCCTTTCCGGCCGTGTTCTACAGCTATGGCTCAGCGGACAAGCCAACAGATCAGCCAAGCCCATACGTGGGCCTTGTCGATCTTGAGAACACTCTCTCTAGCTCAGAACCCTCATTGGAGAAGCGACGGCAAAAGCTTCACCGCAATTTGAGCGACGACGGTAGTCGTGCTAGCTCTCGCAACCGCGAAGAAGGGTCTACTTCCGAGGCACAGGCCAAACGGCGAAAAAAGCAGAAGCAGAAGCGTCGCTCAGGTTCACCGAAGGCGCCACCAGGTGGAAGCTATCGAATACCGCAACAGGGTCAATTGCAGATAATACTTAAGAACCCCAACAAGACCGCGGTCAAATTGTTCCTGGTGCCGTACGATCTATCGGATATGGAGCCAGGCCAAAAGACTTTCATACGGCAGCGCAGCTACTCTGCTGGACCTATCATCGACATGCCATTGTCATCGCGAAAGAATCTGGGCACTGATCGCCCTGAAGCTGCGCTGAGTGTGAGTGATGATCCCAACGACAGGCCTACGCTACGGTATCTCGTGCATTTGCATATCTGTTGCCCGTCGAAGGGGAGGTACTTCCTCTACAAGTCCATTCGGGTGGTGTTCGCAAACCGTGTACCGGATGGCAAAGAGAAGCTTCGTAATGAGATTCAGATGCCGGAGCCGAGGTTTTCGGCATACAAGCCAGGAAGAGACTCAAACATGGGCACCAGCAACACTGCCACACCGAAAGATCCATCGCGCCGACGCAGTGATATGGAGCCAGCAACGCCGCCTGTGCATGATACGTCATGGTTGCCAACACGCCGATCGGTCGCACAGTCACTACCCGCATTCGACCACGGGCAAGGGTACACTTTCCCACCACAGCCATTACCCTTCCACGTTAGTCCAATGTCCCCCCTCGAGTCACGACCCGCAAGCAGACAAACGAGTGACGGCATGGACCTTGACTCCCAACGCTCTCATGAGACGCAATCGAGTCGCTCAGCTTTCTCATCACCAACTGCAGGCAGTGAGGAGAGATTGCCGGTTTTGAGCATGCGCAAGCTGGAAGATCCGTTCAACTTTGGCCGGGACAGAAGCTCAGAGCGGCCAGCGGGTCAGCGCAGTGAGAGTTTGCTATCGAGGAGATTGAAGGATCTGGCGTTTCCGGCTCAGGTTGAGCGGGAGGGCGATCTATGACCATCTTGGCATATGTTGAGTTTGGAGATGTTCATCTTGGATAGCGCTGGTAATAGAACCTGAAGTATACGGCTACCCACGGATCGTGTGCGCAGAAGAAGCGTTAGCAGTAAGTGGTCACATGTTTCAGCCGTTTCAGCCTTATCATTGTTTTATTTCAGACCTACGACCCATGGTTCGCTCGTTTCAGTCGACCCACGCACGTCACTTTACCACATCGTTCCGCGTGCTGTTGCACTCTTACGCTTTAGCCAATATACAGATCAACTCGGAGTGATCTCGGGAGAGCACGTCCACACCTTCGCCCTCCAGAGGACGATGCAAGCGCTTCCAGCTTAGTCGACGCCGATGAGATGACCCGACCAACACGAGGCCGTCCGACGACTGCAAACGTACTGCGAGGCGAGCCACCATCTAAGCGCATAGCAGTCGCCACAGCCAACCGCTTCGCAGCCCTGGAAGAACCTGACCCAGAGCCCAATTCGGTAGAGGTGTTTTGGAAGACTTTTAACGCTATAGCATCCAACTATGCAGGTAAGCTGCCCCGTCGTCCGAAGTTGATGGCTGCATGCTAACATGTGACAGCGGTCTCCGATCCTGGCCCGAAACCTGCAGAAACCGAGCATGCTATTGATGACGGAGGCCCATGGACCGTAGTGCGCGGGAAGGGGACGTCCACGCAACTGAGCGATCCTAGCCCTGGGCTTTTAGAGCTCGAAAATGCGATTCGTAACACAACTCTCTGGTTCCCAGCACGCGCATCGCGTCGTGGAGAGCGCCAGTTGGCACACTATTTCCGCAAAGCCCGGTCGAATGTTCCGGTCAAGCCGGTAGGCCTCTTCACCAGGATCGCCGCCCTGCCAATCGAAATACAGCTCCAGATCTTCTGTCAACTTGAACCAGGCCACATTCCCGTCCTGATCCGGCACTTTCCCACTGTCACGCATGCCTTGAGAGAGGATGCGAACAGAGAGGTGTTGATAAGGACCATGGGCCGACGATACCGCCGCGCTTTGGAAGTATACCTCTTCGAGTCTCCTGATCTATCCACTCTAAGCAACTATCTGGAATGGGCTTCCATAGCAGATCGGCAGCTGCTGGCATTGGAGAAGGCACATCTCGACGGCGTGTACGCTGCAGCATGGCTCGAGCGGACGTTATGGCCGCCTGAAAGCGCCTACTACCCTCCCGAAGGACTCTTTGACACTGCGCTTGTGCTGGCGAAAGTCCTGCGCTCATGTGACGTTCATTGGAAGGATAGCGGCCGATATCACTGCGCTTTCGAGCTTGATCATGTGCAGTCCATCGCCGACCTCCCGGTCGATCTACGAGCGACCACACTGAGGTGCCTCAAGGCCATCGTACGCGCTGTAGCTCGACCTTCACTTGCAGCAAGCTATCCAGCCGCAATGCCTCACCAGCTAAAGTCAGAATTTGAAGCGCTCGATATAGCAGCCTTCATCATGCTCCCCGACATCCTCGCGAACCTGACGAAAACCTTCAGCATCTTGCGGGCAAGGGATCCAGAAGCTCCGGACCCTCTGCTGGATTTGCCAGCTACGTGTTTCGACTGGAGCCTACTCACAACGTTTTCGAAATGCTGGCATCCAACCCCTTCAACACACCCTGACTTCCGAGGTTACGCCTACTATTGGCGTGCGGGTATCAAAGCCTTTGTGTTCGACACACCGGGAGATAGTCGGATCGAGCTGCTCCTGAATCGCTCCGGTCGGGAGATACATTCAAGGGAACGCAACACAGTTATGCTGATAGATGCTTTGGAGCGTGGCCCAGCATTTGACAGCCGGCTGTACGAGACGACGGGATGGAGATTTACTCGAAGGCATGGGGCATTGTTTACATTCGTTCGCACCAGGGAGCCTCTTTGGAGGCGCTGGCTCGACGCTCCGGATGCGAAGGGATATGATCTTGACAAGCTGTTCAAGCACGACGGTCCTCTTTTCCCGGTGCAAGACGATTCGCAGTCCGGCGAAATCCAATAAGCGAGACCATAGCGGACTCACCGTATGAAGTTCCCAAAGCCTATGCATATGTATTGATCGATCCAAAGGCAAGCGGGTGGCCTGCAACGTCGAGTGCAGGGTTCCATCAGCCGATGGCTGCTGTCAGTGTCTTCAGGAACGAGCGATGGCGTCTGAGACGGTGTTTATAATGTATTTTATGCTTTAGACCTTCGAAACAGGGACACGCATAACGTGCTGAGCGCAGCGACAGCCAGTGGAAACACATGACGCACAGCCCAGTTGTCAGCATCGTGCGTGCTTTGCTACTCCAGTCCACCTAATAGTCCGTCTCGTTGCCACTACCTCCGTTGGCAGGAGATGGCTCAGGTGCTGGTGGATAAGCAGCACAATCGGCACCATGTGGCACTATCGGGCAATCCTCCTATACAAGCATCTCACCGTCAGCTTCTGTTCATCACCCATACTTTCTCTCCGGGCGAAGGGAAGGTCAACTCACATCCTGACAGATACTCTGCGGCGCAGGCGGTGCCCATTCAGGGATACTCTTCGGCGGCAAACACCTCAGACTGAACAACGTCTCCAGAGCCCTTCCAATGAATGCTTGAGCCTCGTGATCGAAACCGAGACTAGCGCCCGCTAACACGAACTGCTCGTTGGTGAACTGTTCGCCAAGGTTGCCGATCTGCATGTAGCGGTGGACGTGCTGCATGTTGGTGTTGCCACTGTAGCGGTCACCGACGTTGCCGTACAAGCTGCAGCCGAAGAGGTAGGCGAAGTACTCGTGGAGGTGGGTGAAGTACCGGCTAATCAGAACGACTGTTAGCGACGTGAACCAAGTCAGATCTTGGTGGTGGGAGAGAATAACAATTGGTTACTTGACCTGTCGTAGGCAGACAGGTTCGACTGGAGCGCAGCTTCACCGCCTCCGTCTAGCCAATTGATAGCTACGCCGTGCCCGATGTCTTTTGGGAGGTTGGTGCTGGCTAGTTTGCCATTGAAGAACGGGTGCAGATTGACATCCTGTCCATGCCATACACCAGGGTTAATCCATCCAGTGACCGTGACACCTTCATTGATGGGGCTGTAGTTCCCGGACGCGGCGGTGTTCACGTAGACGGTAATGAGCTGCTGCTGGTTGGCGTAGGTGTTCTCGCCGAAGAGAGAGGTGGTATACTTGTCGCAAATTCCTGCATGACCTGCGTTCGGTGCTCCTTCATGGGGGTGTGGGATGCCTCCAGGCTGTCCGCCGCCATGTCCGGTGCCGTGGTTCCATCCCGAGCCAGATGCGTGTTCTCCATTAGGTGAGCCGGATGAAGGTATTCTGTAAGCAGTAGCAATGCTGGCACACGCTGCGAAGAGAGCTATTCTTGCTGCCATTTCGGGTGTATATTTCAAAGCTGTCCTTGAGCGAAGGGAATGTCTTCTAAGACTGGGAGACCACCTGATATGTATTGATCAACCTACGAAGGAGTTCATATTTGCTATCTTCGAAGTTGCGTTTCGTCTCAACCTTCAGAGGCGCCAGGTTGGTCTGGTATGGACTCTTGACTTTGCCCAAAGCTCACATAGAGTAATGGTATAGCAATAGACCAATCAGAGGAGATAAGAATTGTCTGCCACATGCGTTTACAGTATGTCGCTGGCACGAGCGTAGCATCTCGAGGCGTAAGACAAGCCGGACAGGGAGAGCCGCTGCATTTCGAGGTATAAAGTTTTCCATGGAGCGGTAGAGCGAAGGAGTCGTCTCCGCTTGAGATGAGAATTCCGCCTACCTCACCGAGATGTTGCTGTAGACAAAGAACAACGTCCTTGAGGCTGACATACGCGTCTGGAGTGCCGATGGCAGTATATTCGCTGCGTCGTAGACGACTTGGAGTTCGCCGCGACCGCCAACATCCTCACGCATCCCCCGATCATTTGAAGATAGTCCGAGGATGTCTATCAAGCATATCTGGCTGAAGATCTTTGGCGGATATGCCACATTGGCGCGCTCCCCGGGAGCAGAGGGGATATGAGACAAAGATGATATACGTTATGGATACCTCGTCAACTCACACGGTAGAGGGTGGAGGATTGAGAACAGCAACAAGTGTTCGTGCCTAAGGCATCCACGGATCCTCCTCCGTCCAAGTTCCACCTTGCCGCTCAGTTACACCAAACAAACACTTCCTCCAGGTCATATCGGAGGGATCGCGCAAATGACCTGGCACGATTCACGCTGCAAGCAGCAAGAGGTTGTCTTCATGCATAGTTGGGAAGAGCACAACCTGTGACAAGCCCTTGAAGACCGAAGTCCACATCGGGTAGTCACCACGACAGCAGGTCTGTTCTGTATGGGTACCTTGTCAATTCAACCTCGGGATCGACGTCCGAGAGCAATTCTAGCCTGTTCCTGGCATCAAAACGGCGCGAGGGATCCGGCACGCAGGGACCGCCTCAAAACCTTTCGGCGATCATCTCGTCAAAGTAGTATGCATCGCGACACGATGCGAGTGTGACCTATCTTGGTTACGCGACCTCGAGTCGAAGCTGTCGAGGATGCGCA
>JAKLLW010000662.1:0-26962 GCA_022814695.1 Neocatenulostroma microsporum
TATCCATCACCCGGCTTGTCTAACGGTCTGAACAGTCTGGCACTGGCAGCGAGCGAGCACCGCCGGCGACTATCCGAGGAGAAGTCATCTCAGAGTCCGCAAAGTTCACGGAGGTCGCCGTCGCAGGAGTCGCGGTAAAGGACGAAGAGTCAACCGACATCTACCATCAATCTCTCCCATATGTCGGAGACGATAATGCCGCCAGCAAAGCGAGTGACCATAAAGTCCCGCGCTGATGTCGCATCGCGTCACTGCGCCTTACGGCACCATGCTACCACGACCCATCCCACCATCATCGCACTCTCTTCCGGGCGGTCTACATTGGTTTTGTTTTTGCAGTACAGAGATACCCATTGCGCGGCGTCGGGAGGGTATATTGCCAGCGGGTTTAGCGAGCGGAGCTTTGGGAGGATGCTTATGACATTTCCTTGTTTATGGTTTGAGCGCATTGTCATGAGTGTATCTGCGCATTGTGACTATACGACGGCCGAAAGAGGGAGTGATACACAAGAGGCTGAGCTGAGGGAGCATGCCGGCGGCCGATTTAGATAAGAAGTGCATCTAGGCTCGACGAACACACCTTTGCCAGCCACTTTCACCTCCTTCCCACTCTCGCAGAACCTTTGCTTACGTCTGTCGCAGTGATGCCGATGAAGTGAGGTCGGAACAACCTAGGACCCTGTTCTTCTCTTCATCAAGGGTCTCTGCAGGGTCCACGCTCTTGTCCACCACCTCCCCGACTGCTCTGGTCGTCAACCACTCCATCACGCACCGTGATTTTGATGCGGCCCTTGCATTACACCGCCATTCTGCATCGGCACAACGCCTCTGAGCACCATTTCGATCTCTGACCTGGCCTGCTTTTGCTGAGCATCCATCTAGAAGTCCGTCAGCGATGATCAACTTCGAAAGGTCCGCATATCACCTACCACCCGCTGCTTCGCCCTCTTGGCATACTGCCTGAACTCCTTGATCTGCTTCTCCGTGGCTCTGTTGGTGATGACCGCTTCCAGCAAGCCTGTCAAGCGAGAACGAGGTTTGGAGAGGCTCTCGTGGTACACTTCCCGAACCGCTGCCTCGAGATCTGGTCTGTTGCGCTCGAGGGCGCGCTGCCGTGCGAGCCATACGATATTCTTGAGCATGCCGGCTCTGTGCGCTTTCTCCATCTCGCTTTCGCTCACCGGCGTTGGTGGTGCTGGCGCGGGTGGTGGTGGTGCTGGAAATAGTCTGGCTGGCATGGACGTGATCATGTTACCGTTCATGTTGTCATGATATTGTGGTGAAGAGTACGGCGTTGGCGGTGCTGGTGCTGGCCGTGGTGCTAATGCTGGTGGGTTCATGGCTGGCATTAGCGGTCCTGGTACTGCTGATGGTAGTCTCGCTGCCGGTGGGTTCATGGCTGGCCCGGACCTGATCATGTTTCCGTTCATGTTCGCATGATGTTGTGGTGAAGAGTAAGGCGTTGGCATTCCTGGTGCTGGTAGCTGCCTCGCTGCTGGCGGGTTCATGGCTGGCGTTGACCTGGTCATATTTCCGTTCATGGCTGGCGTTGGCGGTCCCGATGCTGGTGGTGGATCAATGCTTGGCCTTGACCTGGTCATGATGCCGTTCGTGTTCGCATGAAGTCGTGATGAGGAGGTATGCTTGATGGAGCTGTCCGACGAAAAGTCTTCTCTGAGATGGAGTGTGAAGTGAGGGTAAAATCGGGCGAATCAACATGACGTTGCCGTGGTAGACCGTTTGCGTGATTGGGCAACCGCTGACATGTGAAAGCGGCCACTCGCCCTTCTTCACTGCTAGTGAGCCACGACGACCTACGCTGCGTCTACTCGCGCTACGATAGCTGTTTGAGATCAGTGAGCGCACGCCGATTTCGAAGTCAGGCCAATTTCGAACGTCAGGCTTTTGCACGCAGTCAAATTGTAGCGTTTGTCCTGTTATAAGCACCGGAACCCAGAGAAACCTGGGATGGGCAAGATTCTGGGAGAGTGAGTAATGCAACGTTGTTAGAGGGTTCAGCTACTGTACTGCCATCCCTCCCTAAGTCAGGGCGGCATCGCTCGTCTCGCTCTCGCTATGGCAGCCGTCGCAGCGTAGATGCACAGGCTCCTGAGTGCATCCGTTGCTGTCTTTGGAAGATGAGTTGTCTTCACTAACCGAAGGCCTTCGCTTACAAGCGCACGAGGCACCTAATACTCGTCCTCCGAAGACTCCACCAGCCCCATCCTCTTCGCCCTCCGCCTCTTCGCCAGCATTATCTCCACCCGCATCGCCTCCTTCTTCTCCTCAGCCGTCTTCTCATGCTCCATCGCATAGCGAGCGCCGTCTTCACAATCGATGATGTCCTCGTCGCCCATGTCGTCCTCCCACTCAGCTCTGCGGTCGTCCAGCTTCCACGCAGTATGCTTGAGCAGCTTCTTGAGGGCGCCACGCATGGATTTGGACTTCGCACCCTCGATGCGCAAGACGCAAGGAGCCCTGCCGACCACCGCTGCAGCGTACGCGCCCTTCTGGCCGAGGATCAGGATGCTGTGGCCACCGTGGGTGTCATCGGTCCAGTACTCGTGGTGATTACTCATGAGGAGCGCGGAAGCGTTGTCTGTCTGCGGTCTTAGCATTCGACAAGGTCAATCGCATCCAAAGATGAAGTGACTTACCTTTGATCTGCTGGCGCAAGCCAGCCATGTCGCTTTTGGTCATCGTGATGCGAGCGGTTGCGGTAGGTTGAGCGTAGAGTGTAGTGCCCTATTGGTTGTTCAGGGTGCATCGAAGGTCGGAAGTTGAAGGTGGAAAGTGGAAGATGGAAGGCAGATGCAAGTACATATACACAGAGACTTTACTGTCACATGCAAAACTAAGGAGAGACCCACCTTTGCGGCCATGTGACGCTCAGGCACGAAAGTCTGCTGATCTATCTTCTATGTTCTATCCGGCTGCGTTTTCTCCGGGGGTGCCTCACAAGTCGAAAATGCGCTTCAGCATATAGCCGCCAAAAGTGTGTTCACCAGGCGTACCAACACAGCGCCCTATGCGGTTGCCAGCCTTGTTGCTAAGCCAGTTGCCACTATCACCGGGTCGCTCGCCAACGTCGTCATCCTCCCGCTTTCTCCTAGTCCTCTTGTCAACCACGCACATGCCTCTCGTCCACTGACCCGACGTTTCTATGCGGATATCTTCGTCGACATTGAGCTCCCATTTGGGGTCTTCATCCGCCATGCAGTACCACACACACAGCGGATCGTGAAGTTGTAAGCCGACGGCATCGCCGCTGACATTCTGCTGCAGTCCTTCGATCTTGTCAAAGGTTGCTCCGAGGAAAGCTGACGTCCACTCTGCGAGCGGCGACTTGACTTTCAGCAGTGGCTCAACGGTCTTCCTGAACTCGCCGCGGGTGAGGCAGTGCTTCTCTGTAATGTCGAGTGGGAACATCGTGACCTTCAACTGTCGTGACAGCTTCTCCGGATACGGCGACAGAAACGGTGGTGGCGTCTGGCCTTCTGGCTTGCCCGGCGGCGCAGGCGGTACAGGCGGCATCGTGGTATGCGGGTTTGGAGAAGTTAAAGCATAGACTCTGGCTGCTGCGTATGTGTCCGCGAATGTGTTGAACTCGGCTACGGGCGTGATCTGGTTACGTCTGTTCAGCATATCTCTTATAGGTCCAGGAGCTTGCTTGATGAGGCGGAAAGGCGGCTCTCCAATTACATGCTTGGCTGAAGGAGGCGAAATGGGTGGTTGGAGACGTACATTGCCTGCGTTTTCGATGGTGCCGCCCATAACAACTACTTCTTTCGCCCGCAAGAACGTCTCTGGGTCTTCTGCCGCAGCCATCGCAAGGTTGGTGAGGGGCCCAATAGCGACAATGCTGACCGTGTCTGGCTCGTTCTCGCGAAGCAGACGCAGAATTTCCTGATGTGCAGGCTGCTTCGATGGCTGGAAAAGAGCGTCCTTCTTCGATGCTTCCTCGGCAATGCCGGCCATCTCGGGGTCTTTCGATTGTTCCGCTGAAGACCATAGTGACTTCCATGCTTCGTCAGGTGTCAAGTGAGGATGCTGCTACCTGTTAGCGGGCTTGTCAGACCAGCGCCATGCATGAAATACTTGCCGTCTCGTGGATGCCGCCAAGTCCATCTCTACCGTCTATCAATCCAGTCAGCTTTGTCCAAGCAATGGCTTCGTGCTGCCCTACGAAAGAAATCCGCCATGAGCATATCGTCCGCCAGTGGATGCTCCGGCCCAATAGCCACCAAAGGCTTCGTCTTCTTCAACGTCTGAAAGCCAACATTTTTGCCTTTGCTCTCCCGCCAGGCCACTTCCTGTTCAATATGGTGGAACAGAGAGACCGTGTTGCGGAGACAGTTCTGAATATCGATGTTGCCGTATGTGACCGAAATGAGTAGAACCTCCAACTCTTCGGTAAGGGCGGAGCATGCCAAAAGCATGGCCAAGATGTCATCGACACCCTACAGAAATGCTCAGTAAGACAGATAGATCAAGATCGTCTGTAGAGGTACCTACCGGGTCCGTGTCTATGATGATTTTGCGTGGTGCCATCTTGGGGCGCGTACTGTAGATGTAACAGAGCGCCAGTGATGAAAACGAGTATTCAGGAGCAGTGGAGACCTTTGGGCTTCATACGACCTCACAAACACAGGACGATGGCGTTTGTTGATGTTGCAAACGAAGATGTGTGGTGGAGACATGTCCTGGTTTTGGCACCCTGTCTAGCTCGCTTACACATCATTTCTGACACCACCGGTGCTTCTATCAAAATCTTCCTCTTCGCCCTCACGCGTTCTTCTTCCTTTCTTCTTCAACAATGTCTTTACAGGCCACCATTAGAGTCTCGGTGCGAACAATCAGTGTTTGTACAGGTCTACAAGGCCTCCTTTGCGTGCTCCGGTGCCCTAAGATTGAAATGCACCTGTCTTTCTACCCTTTCTTCCCACACACAGGGGATGCGAGATTGAAGCTTGTGGGACATCCTTATTCATACCATTCTACATCTATTCTACGAAGTCTGTACCGACTGAGAGACTACGCTCATTTGACGCCCTCTGCTCGCTGCTTCATCTTCAGGCTGGGCATGATATCAGCAATGGTCGGGTGGGAGGGAGAACAAGAGGGGAAGGGAGGCCTCACCGCAGCAGATTCGCCTTCGGACAGCTCACTGTGCTCGCCTCATCGCCGTTACGCTGGTAGAAGAGATTGCAGCACTCGTATAGCGCGTCAATCTACAAGCGTCAGTACATTGGCGGTCGAGGATTTGTGTTGGTGGAAGCGTACCTGCTTCTGGCACTTCTCCTCGTTGTAGTTGTTCTTTTGAATGCAGTCTGGCTCTAATCAGCACGCCTGCACTAGTACTGACTCTGGCGCTTCGACACTATCTCCCTACTTTGTATGGCACATGCTCGCGGATGGCAAGGTGGATCGAACTTCACGTCGTCTTCGAGACCGCCCTGGAGAGTCATTAGAAGGCTCTTCGAGCTCATGCGGAAGGAGACTTACCATGATTGAATTTAATTGCCTGGTGCACTACTATGTGGCCCTCCTGATAGCCGCTGATCGACCGGTCACTTGATAGATAGGTCACAAGGTCGTTCAATTCCTCAATCACATCACTTTGCCCTCATTGCCGTTTTGCGAAGTGTTGGTCCGTGCACGCGTATATAACTTCAACAACCCCACCGTCTGCGACAACTTCCTTCAGCCTTTCTACTTGCTTCCACGAACACACCCACATTGCGTGCGCAGATTGCAAAGGTACGCTTGCAACGAGGCCACCTGCGAGTTGTCCAGACTCTCGTAGCTCGTTCTCCTCGCGATATCGACTGCAGCCTTCCGTGCAATTCACTGACCAGGCGCGCTTCAAATCTAGGTCGCAGCCTACACCTTCACTCAAGCAAACGGCGACACTTAGTCAGCTTCCGCGACTACAAAAAGTCCACGAAGCTCTCCAGAGCACCTGCAACCTTCCACCTCAAGACCCACACCAACCACAACCGCAATGTCGGACAACCCACCCTCTCCCTCCCCGGCCGGCGACAAGCCAGAAGAGCCCCAGCAAAGCGAGCACCTGAACATCAAAGTCACGGACAACAACAACGAGGTCTTCTTCAAGATCAAGCGCACAACCCAGCTCAAGAAGCTCATGGATGCCTTCTGCGAGCGCCAGGGCAAGGACATCAGGAGCTGTCGCTTCTTGTTCGACGGCACGAGAGTGAATCCTACGGATAACCCGGAGATCGTGAGTTGATGGCACAGTACTTGCGATTCTGGATACCCGTGCTAACACTCAATCTCAGCTCGACATGGCGGACGGCGACACGCTGGAGGTCCATCAGGAGCAGATCGGCGGTGCCTGCTAGGGTTGGGACTTACACCCTACTCACACCGCCAACACCAACGAACTACCACGATGCGATGACTCTTAGGCGGCTCAGCTTATGTACCCACACAAGCGAGCGCCATGCGAAAGGCGGACTGGATGATGATAGCACGGGTCCACGGCGTCACGGCGTGAACGAGAGGCTCATGGGCTTCACAGAGCGTGCGATTAGCCGGGCGTTCATGAGAATGCTTGCTTACATAAGTCTACTTCAAATGCTCTATCGAGGTAATCGACAAGCTTTCCAACCTTTCTACAGCTTTCTACATGACTCCTGGACACCACGCCTATGACCAACACGGCATTCCTATACAAGACCGTGTATTAATCATCTATTTGCAAGCTCCACAACGCGCTTCGCAGCTTCCGCAAAGCCATCGAAAGCCTCGAGGCTCAATCCAGATTCTGCGATAATCTTTTGTCCCTTCTCCTCATTCGTGCCTCGAATCCTGACCACCACAGGTACATCCTTCATATCCACTTCCTTAAACGCCAACAGTATCCCGTCAGCGATCATCCCACCATCCGTCAGCCCACCAAAGATGTTCACGAATATCACCTTCACGCGCGGATCGCGGAGAATGATCTCGAAAGACTTCTTGACGGTCTCACTTGTAGCCTTGCCACCTGTGTCAAGGAAGTTCGTCGCTTTCCCGCCATGCAGCCGGAGTGCATCAACGGTATTCATAGCCAACCCAGCTCCATTGACAAGCGTACCGATATTCGCTTCCGCGTCCTCAAGCTTCACGAACACAATACCGTCCTTCTCTGCCTCGATCTCCTCGGGTACCTCGCGTTCTTTCCTTCGTAAGCTATGGATATCTTCCTGCCGCTTATTACTCCTGTACGCCGCATCGTCGAATTGCAATACCAAGCTTGGTTGGTGGAGCTGCAGGTTGCCGTTGCTGTCTATACTCACTGAGCCCGAAAGGGTGACGGCTTCTTTCTCTTTGTACATCTTTACTAGGCTCTGCATAAGAGCGCCCACTTGTGCCATCGCTGCAGGAGGCGCGGCGTCTAGCTGCATATGCTCGATTGCTTGTTTGATTGTAGTGTCGGAGGGTCCTTCCCGCCAGTCGTAGGGGAAGCGGCGGACGCGTTGGCTGATTTGAGAAGGGTCGGTGGTGGGCGATGTGGCGATACAAGGGCAGCGCTCTGTGCGGTCGACTGTGATGCCGACGTAGAAGGAGTCCTTTGGTGCTGGCTCGGAGTTGAGAGAGAGGCTCTCTACATGGCTGAGGTAGGGTTCTAATGGGCCTTGTGCTTGGTCTTGGCCCAGAAGCAGACCGCGGCGCTGTTGCTGGCCTACTGGACGTCCTGATCTATGAGCAATAGTTGCAGGTCGTCTCCGCAGCGTATGATAGCCACGCTTTTGCTGACTCTGCGCATCCCTCGTAATCTTACCCACATCCCTCCCACTCTGACTGAGCAACGTTTTCATGACACCGCCGAAGTTCTCTGGATGATCCACCATCGTGGCGCCTGCGTCTTGCAGGACCTTGTACTTCTCGCTCGCCAACCGCTCGCCCCTCGCCGCCCAAGCACCGGCGTGGCCCATGATCCTTCCAGTAGGAGCGTGGAGCCCACCAACAAGCGCAGCAATAGGCTTCGGCTTCTGCACTCGCCTATGGTAATCTTTAATCCACTCCGCTGCATCCTCCTCTGCTCTCCCACCTACCTCACCCACAATGATGATACCTTCTGTCTCAGGGTCATGTTCGAAGACTTTCAGGGCGTCGACCATGTTCGTGCCGGCTATAATGTCGCCGCCCATGCCTATGCACAGACTCTGACCTAGCCCTGAGCGGGTGATTGAAGCTACGGTCTCGTAAGACAAGGTGCCGGATTTGGCGACGATACCTATATGGCCTGGAGCGAAAGTCGGGAGAGGCTGGAAGCCGATACGGCAGAAACCTATGGGTGCTATGATTCCGGGTGCGTTTGCGCCTACGAGGCGGGATTTGGATTGGGTCTTCAGGATGGAAGATACCTGGTGGCTATCAGAGGCTGCTCTATCGCGAGGCTTTAGGTCTACGTACTCTCATGATGTCGTGCAAAGGTATGTGCTCGGCGACAGAGACAATGAGCGGGATCTCTGCCTCAATCGCTTCCTCGATGGCTTTGCCGCACTGCGGTGCTGCTACGAACACGGCCGTGGCATCAGGCTTCAGCTGCTCCTTCGCCTTCTTCAGATCTGGCAGAAGCGGTAGACCCAAGTGCTCGCCCTCTTTGCCCGGCGTGACGCCGCCTACGATGTTGGTGCCATATGCCAAGCTGTCTTTGGCATTGCTGGTGGCCACTCGTCCGGTAAAGCCTTGGTAGATAACCCTCGTGTGTCTGCCGATCCGAAGGTTCTGCACTGTGTCATCGTATGATCTCCTGGCTATAGAAGAGGAAAAGGCTCGTCTTGAACATAATTGAGACTGTTTTTGAGCTGATGTGCTGAGGAAAGCCGCCTGACTGCCCCGAACGGCGGCCATGGCTGCGAGTAGTGATGACTATATAAATGCACGACGATTACCACACCTTTGGCAGGTATCAGAGACGAAGAAAAGAGATATACAAAAGCGCAATGGCTGTGAGAAGGACTGGGAGTGTTTCTTGAGCTTGCGCCGGGAATACGGGAGTTATTCCCTGCTTCCGAAGACCGGAGGCTCAAAGCACGGATGCAGGATGTTTCATGCGATCGCCCTCGGGTATGATCATCTGTTGTGGCCTTTGATTCTTGTCGTCCCTCGACGACTACATTATTGCGATACAGGACCAGCTATGGACATGTATGGTATGCTTAAAAGAGCTCGGAGGTCTCCTTGCTCCGGGAACGTGACGTAACTTGCATTCACTTCGATCGACAAGGTTGGACCCTTACCCCGGACTGTGGGGAAAGCACCGAGGGAAAAAGGCCTGGCCAGAAAAGCACATGTCCTCGTGCTCTTCTCCAGCTGTCCTCGTCATCTTTACTCCAACGACATACATTCCGCTGCTCGATCGAAAACATCAACAGATCCACGCTCCAACGACCCGTATTCACGCCCGAAATGGCACAAACTCAGGCCAGAAACATCACGTCCTCCTTGGACAAGTTGAGCATCCCTCCAAAGTCAAAGAAAGCAGAGCCAGCTGAGTCTTGGGAAGATGAGGACGGTTCTGGCACAGAAGAAGACTCGGGCACGTCTACGCCGGTGAGACCGGTCAGCTCTTCAGACTACCCTGGTCCACCACCCCCGACGCCGTCTTCGCCGTCCTTCATGTCCGCAAAG
This sequence comes from Neocatenulostroma microsporum, assembly GCA_022814695.1. Lineage (NCBI taxonomy): Eukaryota > Fungi > Ascomycota > Dothideomycetes > Mycosphaerellales > Teratosphaeriaceae > Neocatenulostroma > Neocatenulostroma microsporum. Next base: position 9,646 of record JAKLLW010000662.1, read on the forward strand.
ACCATGCAAGGAATGCCATACCAGACATTCCCACCGTATGGGTTTGATGGTGCTTCTGAGGAACAAGATGATCGAGCCTCAGCACGGCGAGGAGGTGACGATCGCCGACCAGAGAAGTCCACGGCAGTAGCTTCTCGCTTGATCGCTGCTGGTATCGGACAGAAGGCACCATGGAGGACAAAGGAGCAAAGAGAGTATGACCAAGCCATGAAAGTGCAGGAGAAGAAGCGCAGGGATCAGGCAAAGGCTGACGAAGAGAGAAAGAAGATGGAGAAAGAGAAGGCGAAGCAAGCAATGTGGGAGGACTGATCTGGCACTGGAACAAGACTGTCCCTACCGTTTGCGGTCTGTCTTGGTGGTCCTTTTGGTGTATAACGAGCTTAAAGCATATTCGTGCATGCCATCACATCTTGTGACATGGAGGAATCGGCGCCGGCATCCAACACCTCGCTGCTGGGCTTACCGCCGGAGCTACGGGCTATGATCCTCGGATACCTTTACGCCGATCCGGACGATACTGAAGAGCCTCTGAGCTTCAAGGCGAATCTACAGATAGGGCCTACTCACCCATTACTTCACGCGAGCCGACAGCTGCGTGACGAAGCAACGCCTTACTTCTTTAGCTCGAGAACTATCCGCTTGCTCAATCTTGGCGAGCTTGGATCTGTCCTCTTGCTCGCAGCCGATACCTCGAGATGGTGGAATCAAGTCCAGATCGACCTTGTGCACGGATTCTGCTATCGCAAGGACGTGCTTGAAGTACGCTCTCTGCAATTTGGCGCCTTCTGCGAGCCTGGCCTGGCTATGCTCGTGAAGATACCCAACCTTCGAAGGCTGAAGGTTGGAGTGGGGCAGCTCCAGAGCAGGGGTGGCTTAGGTACTATCGAGGTTGAGCAAATGGTCTGCAGTACGATACCTGTGCATCCGAATCTGCAAACGATAGAGGTTTCCGGATTTGTGCCTCCAATGCCGGTCCATCGGAGGACTTGTGGTGCACAGTATAATCGAATGTTGCGGGTGCTGGAGATGGAAGATGGAAAGTGGGTGCTTCGGAGGAAGGTGCGTCAGAGGAAGGTGCAGTCGCTGCCGGGTCAGAAGCCTAAGGTCATTGAGTTGTTGATGCAGGATTGAGCTATCGTGGACTGACCGGATGTTGTACCAGCTGAAGGTGGGAACGGAAGGTGGATGTTGCGCGAGAAGAGTCATTTCGCAGATTCCATTGAGAAACTTTAGGTATCGGAGGGTCGGTATGGTTGCTGAAGGCGCTCCTTGTCAGGTGGAGATGACCAAAGGCAAGACGTCTCGAATGCTGTACTGTACGCGAAGGTGGTATCGTTTCCCTTCCGGAAGTCTGTAGCATGTGAAACCAGCTCCGTTTGTATCGATTCAACGTCACTTCACACTTTGCCTTACTCAGACCGCGCTAAGACTTTTGCTTTTGCTTTTGCATTTCTTCTTGCAGCGCGGTTCCTACCTTGGACCACCACCACACCAGCACCGACAGGAACAACATCGCAACGTCAAAACCATGGCGGCCGAGCCGAAGGACATCAGGTGCGACAGGGAGGGTAGCATCAGGTAAGTCAGCCAGCACACGGTAATCAGTCTCACGTCACTGACATCGCTCAGTCTCGAAGGTAGCACGGTGACCGTGAGGGTCGGCAATACCAAGACCCGCGTCTTCCACATTCATGAGAACCCTCTTCGCACGACTTCGGCATTCTTCGACGCCGCCCTAGGCAAGCAATGGAAAGAGGGCCAGGAGCGGACTGTGCAGCTACCGGAGGAGGACCCGGATATCTTCTACTGCTACGTCCAATGGCTATACACTGGCCAGATCGCCTGCAAGACGACCACTTCCGCTGGCTACTATACATTGGCTCAGCTCTGGGTTCTGGGTGACACGCTACTGGTGCCGACTTTGCAAGATGGCGTAGTTGACGCGATAGTCGGCGCCTGGCGAGCCCACCACAAGGACGGACCCCGTCAGTACCCAAAACTCTCAACCGTCAACCTCGTCTACGCCACAACCGCACCAGGGTGTCCGCTGCGGAAGCTTATGGTAGACTTCTACACGAGGGATGGCAAGGCTGCGTGGATGAGCACTAGTGACAACGGGACGGCCGATACCAGCTTCCTTGCGGACTTCACGACGTCTCTGCTTGAGAAGCGGGAGGTGACTACGTCTGGGAAGGTGCAGCTGAAGATGCTGGAGGATGGGGTTCCGAGTGATTACTACGTGCGCAACGTCAAGTAGCCGCGAGCCAGGCGTTGCATTTGAATTCCCGCAAGAGCCGCTGCCTGGAGTAGATGTTCCTCGCCGGCCGTGCAGATATGGTGTAGGGGAGGAGCATCTGCAAGGGGAGCACCCGGAAGAGGCAAAGATTCTGGGCGCGGCTTCTAGCGGCAATCCGCCACCAATGAGGAAGGAAAGGGGATGCTGAGTGTGGCTTGTAGGGACGACTTGCTACAAAGCCTAGTGAGAGGCACTGTGCGAATGCAAGAAGCTGGAACTCAATGTAGCATGGCAGCGATGAGCTCAGATGAAAGCCGATAGCTTCAAACAACACCGCATACTACTCCACAATACTCTGCAACCTCTACTGCCTCACCCGATAATACTCAGGCGCATACTCAACCAACCACCCCCTCTCAATCTTCGTCACATCTCTAATATACGTCTTCTCCCCTGTCTCCATGATCTCCGTGAAGATCACCCAGTCGGCCTTCCTATTCTACATCCAAAGTCAGCATCATCCTTTCAACCATCACCCTGATTTCCCTCCCTTGCCTCATCACCCCCTCATAAGTTCGGTGCTGGAAAGGGATGCATAGACTTACAAACATCAAACTACTAGGATGCGCGTGCAACACCGTCCCTCCATCCACAGTCCTAAAACTCCCATCCGCCTGCATCTTGGCCGCGTGCGCGAAGTACCCGCTCGTCAGACACCTCCTGATCCTCTCCTCCATAGGCTGGCCGCCAACCTTCAGCACTCCGCCTTGTTGCGAGCTGAGCGATTCGGAGACGTCGATGCCGAAGCGCTCGAGGTACCGTCGTAGCTGGTTACGGATAGATACCGCTCTGATCATGGATTTGAAGTTAAGGTAGTGTTGTTGGCACCATTTTGAGTCTTTCTTCCCTTTCGTCACGAAAGCTTGATAGACGTTCAACAGCGTCAAATGATCTCCCTCTTCCACAGCAAACTTCCTTCTCGCCGTCTCTTCGGCTTTCTTGGTGTCGTGCGAAAACCAAACATTCCCTTGCAAACTCGTCATAGCCGCAATCGTAAGCATCTCGCTCAAACACCCGAACCCCGGAGCTGAAAGGAGGCATTTCGCTAGCATAGGCTCTAGAGCAAGTTCCGCCATGCGAGTGCCCAGGGGTTTGGTGAGTTTAGCGTATTCATCGAGGGCGCCAAGGGAGTACAAGAGCTCGAGGGCGCGGATGATGAGTTCTGCTGGTGGTGGGGTGAGGAAGTCGAAGCGGGCTATGTTGTCTATCCCCAAAGCCTTCAACTGCAGAATCGTAGGTGCGAGGTTGCTTCGCTGGATCTCTGGGACTGTGGCTTCAGGGAGACTGGAGAAAGCGGTTTCGGTGTAGAGACGGTAGCATTTGCCGGCTTTTGTCCGACCTGCGCGGCCGGCGCGCTGGGTAGCAGATGCTTTCGATACTGGAGTTGCTGTGAGGGTCTCGATACCGGTTGTTGGGTTGAAAGCGCGTAACTTAACGAAGCCAGAGTCGACCACGTAGACTATACCGTCGATGGTGACGGAAGCTTCGGCTATGTTTGTGGCGCAGATGACTTTGCGGGTGTTTTCTGGCGCGGGCTCGAAGACGTACATTTGTTGTTCTGTCGTTAGGCCTGCGAAGAGAGGCATGGGGAGGAGTTTGTCGGCGTCTTTGGGGAGGGAGGGAATGCGGTCGGCGATCATTTCGATGAGGGTGTCGATGTCGTCGCGGCCGGTGAGGAAGATGAGGATATCGCCTTCGGGCTCTGAAGTGTGGATGTCGAAAACTGTCTTGACTGCTCGTTCAAGGTAGTCTTCGCAGGGGTCCGAGAGGTAGTGGGTGTCGACCGGGAAGGCTCGGCCTTCGATGCTGATGATCCTTCCAATACTGCCTCCCGCTTCCTCGCCTTCCGTATTAGCTCCAGCTTCGTCGCCGGCGAAGAACCGCAGAAAGTCTTCCGCTTGGAGCGTCGCCGAGCTGACCACGATCCTGAGCTCCGGCCTTCGCTTACGTATTTTCTTGAGTACACCAAGCAAAATATCCGAACTCAGACTCCTCTCATGAGCTTCATCAACCATGATAACGCTATACCTGCTCAGCAGCGGATCAACCAGAGCTTCCCTCAGGAGCAGCCCGTCGGTCAAGAACTTGATCCTAGTAGTCGCAGACGTGACATCCTCGAACCGGATCGAGTACCCGACCTCCTGACCCAATTGACATCGCATTTCTTCGCTGACTCGCTTGGCTACAGTGGTGGCTGCTACCCTCCTCGGCTATAACGGGACTGTGAGTGGTCCGTCAACTTGAGTCAGGATGAGAGGGGGAATGAAAGACTTGCCTGCGTGACAGCGATGAGTTTGCCATCATTGCACCAGCCTGCTTGGTCAAGATACTGCGGGAGCTGTGTCGTCTTTCCAGAGCCGGTCTGTCCGACAAGGATGGTGACAGGGTAGGTCTCGATCGTGTAGAGTAGGGAGTCCTTATGGCGGGCGATTGGGAGGAGACTGGTCGGCTTGTGGAGGGCCGGGATGAAAGCATCTGAGTCGGCCATGATGTCCTTCGATGCGGTGAGTCGGTGCCGTCTGGAAGTGACTGGACGTTGGCAGAGGCTGTAAGATGTGTACACGCTTTCACATGTCTTTCAGTACATGTGTTCCTGCTTCATCTGGATTTCTTGTGCTGTCTGATCTTGAGCATCAACCCGAACGAAGATCTTCTTCTGTGAAACATCAGACCAAGTCCAGTATATCACGTCCATTCAACATCGTTTGAAGCATACTGCTTCGTGCAAAGGTTGTATCTCGACAACATTCAGACGAGTCAAGACGAAAGGCAAGCACAACCAAAACCTCAGGCTCGTCGGAATAACGATGTGCCGTCAACCCAATATGGCTAGAGTCATCGGACCCTGCAGAACGCGGGATGACGAAGCATTCGACATTGCGCCAGCGAACAGAAGGCAACACCTAATCCTCCTCTCTCATACACCACCTGCCATACCAAGTGAGCGAGGCGAGACCAGAGCACTCACAGTACCGAACAGCCCGGCCGCATTACATCTACGAGCACTCCAGCCTAGCACAGCCGCGCAAACACAGCTCCGCAAGCTCCAAGCGAGGCGAACAGAAGCGCATAAGCAGCAGCACGCCATGGCCGACGCACCAGTATCGCCCGTCAAAGCCCAAGAGTCAGCGACAACACGCGAAGAGATGGACTTCGACGACAACGAGCACGAGCAAGAGACCGGCAGAGTGAGTCCGCTTGGGCACGAGACTCCTGCGCAGCCACCAGCCAAATCGCCCTCCCCCAAGCCTAGAGTCAGCTTGCAAGAAGGGCACGACGAGATCCCACCGCAGAAGCCACCGAGGCCATTGAGCCCGCAGGTGCAAGCGGAGAACACGCTCATCGAAGCTTTCCCGTCGATTGATACTAAGGTTGTCAAAGCCGTGTTAGCAGCGAGTAATGGCCGTGTGGAACCAGCTTTCAATGCGCTCCTCGGGATGAGCGATCCGGACTTCCAGCCTGAGGAAGCTGCTCCACCACAGCCTCCGCGACCGACACAGCGTGCACCACCGCAGAGTCAGGTCGAGGCGGATGAGATGTATGCTCGTCAGCTTGCTGAGCAGTATAACCGCAATAGGGGACATCAGTACAACCAGCGCGAGCCTCAGCGTCGTGGACCGAATCAGCAGCCAAGGAGGTACAATGAGGAGGAGGAAGAGGAGCGCAACTTTTTCGATGATGATCTGCCGGAGATTGGGAAGACTATACAGCAAGGTTTTATGCAGACGCAGAAGACGGTCAATGGCTGGCTTAATAATTTCAAAAAGAAGCTCGATGGCGAGGACGATGAAGATGAGGATTTATACACGTCCTCCGCGGCAGGCTCAAGGCAGAATACAGGCAAGTTCCAGGGACGACAGAACTTCGGACCCAGCCAAAGCGAGCAGATGTACGGCATCCGCAGAGCTGCCGAGGCTCGCCAACAGGACAGCAGAAGGAGTACGGAGGCGCAGCGATACGACGCGGATCCGCATGAGCTAGGGGATGACGAGTTTGAGCGGTTGGAACTTCGCGACGATGAGGCACCTCCGGCCCAGCCACCGCGGACATCGAGTCGCAAGTCAGCGAACCCAGATCTCTTCAAGCCGCAGCCGAAACCTCCTCAGTCTGGTCCAGTGGACGAAGTCGACGCAGCCGAACGTAAAGCCAGCGCAACGGGTGCAGACCCGGAGAAAGCGAAGAAGTGGCAACCACTTACTTCCGTGGCGCCGCAGGCTGAGGAAGACAATGATCCTTTCTCGCTTGGGGACGATGAGGAGGAAGTCAAGGGTGAGGAGGTGCAGAAGGAGGCTTCTGAGCGGCTGAAGAAGCAGGCTAGTAACAGTATCAGTGGGGAGACGGGTGAAGCGGAGAAGGGGGAGGCGAAGAAGGTCCTACAGGAGAGTGGGAGGAGTGGGAGCATCAATACTGAGGCGGCGGATTTACTGAGCGGTGGGAAGAAAGAGTAGATTGTTTTATCCCTATAGGATGGGGGCGAGACAAGTGGACATGCGTTGTTTCCAGACCTCTAGCTAGGATGTCTTGAGTAGCCACAAAAGTAGCCCCCAGAACCAGTCAAAACAGGCTGTGCTGCTTCCCCTGTGTACAATCATTTAGCTACCACACATACAAGGCCATCGTAGTCACTATATTGCTCAAGCATATTTTGTCTTATTCACTTGTAGATCAGATCTGGTTGCATGTGGATTTGGGAGGCTACCCAAAGCACGCACCATGACGTTTCCTAGACCCGTAGACTTGGGACTCCACAGTTCACCTGCATCCTCCGAGCCGCAAACTCCGTGACTGAGGCCGCTTACAGTGACTACATTTCACAGTCGTCATGAGTGCCCGTTGCTATTGTGACATTGTTGTGCCTGAGAGACCTCCTTGAGAAGAACACTGACGAGCGATTGCGCATGCCACTTGGTCGGTCAGATCTACGAAGTTCACCAACGACGAACCAGTTCACCAACAACCAGCCTCACGATGAAACGTTTCGGAGGGTTTCTCAGCTCCAAGGCTGGCGGGTCTGCCAGCAAGTCGATGACGGCTCTTGATGAGCCGGTAGCCTGTACGAATAGCCCGAGGACATGTAATCATGCGCAGAAGGCTGACGTTGAACAGTGGCAGAGGCCATGGCCGCAGCAACGCACATAATTAACGACGAAGTCGAAACGGCCGAAGCCGAGCTCTCCAAAGGCACCTCGCCCTTTCACAAGCTAGGTCTTGCGACCGCCCTCTTCCTGCGAGCAACTCTAGGCTTCGAGAAGGAAATCATGGAACAAGCCTCCTCAAGATTAGCAGATGCGGAAGCCTCAGCCTCGGAATATCGAAGGAAAGCTGTTAGGGATCCTTCAACGGCACATCATAGCAAGATCTACCCTGCTGGGTCAGAGTACGCGTTGTGCCATGCGGAGAGCCAGTTGATGAGTGCTGTAGTCAGCGTGCTGAACGAGAGTTTGACGGAGAGTTTGAGGGGGTTTTATAAGTTGAGGAATGCGTTTAATACTTTGTATGAGATTAGTGAGGCGGAGAAGAAGTATTTGCTGGCGCATAAGAAGAAGGTGGCTGGGGGTTCGCAGGCGTCGGTTGCGTCGTCGGTGAAGGGGAAGCAGGTGTCTGGTTCCGGGGTGCAGACGCCTGCTATGAGTTCTGGGGTTATGACGCCGGAGCCTTCGGCGGATGATAGTGATCATGATCTGGATTTCGTCGATGCGAAGGACGATGCGCTTCCGAATGAGAAGCGAGAGGGATATCAGGGACATCTTGATCGAGATCTCGAGAAGCTCAATATGGATGACACAGCCAAGCTGAATGGTGCCGCGAGACCTGCAGCAACCGAGCCACCAGCACCAGTAGCGGACTCCAAGTCTGCAGCCGCCGAAGCCGACAACGAACTGGACTTCCGAACCATCACATCCGACCCTATCGACATATTCATCCACTCCGGCACCTCCATGTGCTTCGGCCTGCTCCAACTCCTCCTCTCCATGATCCCCCCAGCCTTCGCCAAAGTGCTCTCCCTCTTCTCCTTCCGCGGCGACCGCGAAGCAGGCCTCCGCATGCTCTGGTCCGCCACCCGCTTCAAACAAAACATCAACGGCGCCATGGCCGGCCTCGCCACCCTCGGCTTCCACAACGGCGCAATCGCCTTCTGTGACATCCTAACTCAAGACGCACTCCCCGAGACCCGACTCCGCGGCCTCCTACGCGAAATGCGAGAGCTCTACCCCAACTCCAAGCTCTGGATGCTGGAAGAAGCGCGCATGCTGGCCGCGGACCAGAATCTAGAGAAAGCGCTCGAGATAACCAAAACCACCGATTCGAAACCTGGGTTGAAGCAGGTAGAGGCTCTGCGTGTTTTTGAGCGGAGTTTGAATTGCATGTTCCTCCACCGATACGAAGAGTGTGCGCAATCCTTCATCGAATGCGTGGGCATGAATAACTGGTCGCATGCTTTGTACTACTACATAGCCGGCATCTGTTACGTCGAACTATACCGGACACACAAGGCTACCGACCCGAAGCTCGCTGAAGGGTACGCTGTGCAGGCGGACAAGTACTTGCATGAAGTGCCGACGCACATGGGCAAGAAGAAATTGATGGGGAAGCAGTTGCCTTTTGATCTTTTCGTGAACCGCAAGATCATGAAGTGGGATTCTAGAGCGAAGGTTTGGGGGTGCAAGTTCGTGGATGCGGTTGGGGTGGCTCCGGTGGAGGAGATGGCGTATTTTTGGAGTGGGTTGAAGAGGATGAATGGGAGGCAGTTGCAGGACTCGTTGGATAGGATTGGGTGGTATGAGAGTCCCACGAGTAATCCGAATTTTGAGCGAGAGTCGGTGGATGAGCGAGCCGTCCTCTCACTACTCAAAGCGGCGGTCCTCCGGTTCATGGGCAGAATACCTGAAGCTAAGGCCACCATAACGGATCATGTGTTTTCACATGACGCTGCGCAAATCAGGGCTTGCGACCACCCGGATACGTACGCTATACCAGTCGGGCACTATGAGATGGCTGTTTGTTTGTGGGAAGAGGCGGGAAAAGAGCGTGGCGATAAGGCGGCCTTGAAGAGGGTTAGCGAGGAGTTGAATAAGATGGAGTTGGCAGGGTCTTTTGATCTAGAGGCGAGAGTAGGGATGAAGGTCAGCACTGCACGAGACACGCTGAGGAGGTGTGGTGTGGGGCAGGCGTAGCGTGAGAGATCTGGGTGGTAGTGATGATGAAGGATATTAAGATCATGACAGTAGATGAAGGCGCATTACTTTTTGCCGCTGCGATGCCAGAACACGGTAATACCAAACAGTATCTCGAGAATAGAGTGCCAGCCGAAGAGATTGTTGCACCGATCCGAGACTTCAACAGTTGCCAGAGTGGCCGTACGCTTTGCGCCGAAGCCAACCAAGTTGCCACACCTACCTCTCACCCATCACCGACAGATTGCCACGCTGCGTCTTCGTTTGATCGAGCCGCGTTGACCCAAGACATCCCATCACATCATGTCAACCCACTACCGGCACTAAACAGCGGTCTTACTCTGCTGCATTTCATAGCCGTCCTGATTAGTAGTCGTATACGGCGCGGCATCTCCAAACCGCTCAGCCACGAGACCGCTGTACCCAGGCCTCTTCCAACCTCTCGCCAACTGCCGATCGTATGAGACTCGACGCAGGCGATCGGATTCCACCGGTGTCAACCGAAGCTATATTACCAACTTGTCAGCCTTCCGCAGACGTTCGATATGACGATGAGTCGACGACAGACGACGACAGACGACGACAGACGACGACAGACGACGACAGACTTACGTAAAGCTCAACAGCGATGGTGTGAAGCACTAAAGCCAACCATCCCGCCGTCCCGAAAGGAATCGCCAGCGCCGTACTGATCTCGATCGGATTCTGGCTTGAGAAGTCGGCGTTGACGATGACACGTTGGTTGGGGCTTTGGCCCGTGAAATAGAGGTTGCAGGCCGGATAGGAAGCAAGCGTTCCTTCTTGTCCGAGTACTGAGGCGATTTGAGCGCATGGTCGGGTAGTGTACCTGCAAACAATTGGGTAGACAGGGTCAGCTTATGTCTCACTTGTGTCTTACAAGGGGGTTCTATTCGAGGGTTTACGAACCAGTCTCCCATCATGCTGATAATCTGAGCCGCAATGATCATGATAATGCGGATGGTGATGATTGTTGAGAACTACCAACTCTAGTCAGCGAAGGCGCTCTGCGTATTGTACGCCGGCTTTCAAAAGCTTAGAAGACGAAAATGATGTTCCTACCCAAGCCCATGTCCTTATCATCCAGGCTCTATGCTGATCAATTTGTAGCAGTTTGATGTTGATCCAAGCCATTAGGTATCCGATGGTCGTCAGGATAACTAGAGCGCCACGAATGTTTGAAGTTCAAATGGTCCTCCGAAAGAGTGTTGAGCAATAATCAGGGCGCCTGCGTTGGCGACAAGGGAGAGTAGGATTACAACGTAGCCGTTCAGTCGGTGAAGGAGTATAGCTTTGTGACGGATGGCTGGGACGAATTGGAAGCAGACGAGAAAAGCGGCCGGGAGGATGCAGAAGAGGTGAAGCATCATGCCTGTTCCACATTAGCGATTGACCCCGACCATTCTTTACAGTGTCCTTCCACTTACCAATCTTGAACGGGTTCTTCAACCAGTAATAGCACTCTCCCGGAGCAGCGCCCGAGCCTCCTGTTGAGTTGGGGTTGCAGAATATACCGTTATACGAGAAGTACTCGAGCCTCGCTAGAGTGAAACCGAAGATGTAGCCGATGGCAAGGAACCCTGTGAGCACCGTCTCAGCATGTGTGTGGTGTGACTTTGGGGAGAAGGTGGTGCCTAACACAGTATGAAGTTGTAGCCCTTCGCGAATCCCAGAGGGTTGTAGAGCTTCCGCATAGCGTGGACGAAGCCATTCGCTGCTGGTGTGCTTGATTTCACCATGGTGAGATGGGTGTGATTCGAGTGTTATTGCAAGAACGAAGTGGTTGTCAAGAGGTTAAGAGAGTGCAGAGTGTGTTGAAAGATAGATCGGGAGCCTGGGTCTTATGTACCATCGTAAAAGGCACTACATCCCTGCTCCGGAGTTGCCTGCATCATATGAAGGATCAAGGCTCGAAACAGTGCGCCAACATGAGCGGAGCGTTACTCCCATGTACGCTAGGTCGCCGCCGCGTACGAAGTGTGAATGCAAAGCCATGATGCCGGCGCAACAATCCGCCGTAACAAAAAGATCTGACAGTCGCGAGCATGGCGGACCTCGCATACCGTGTGTGATAGCAGGGTCATTCAACGACTTGGCAATGGCTTTGATCGATGTATATGCAGAGTCGCGAACCTAAACTTCATCCGGTTAGATCGCTACGCTAGCACTTTCGTACGCAGAGATGTTGGCCGCTCTCTGTCCACACGTCTATTCTCGAGGCTGGAACCTCAAGATCTCGCCTCCGTCAATCAATCATGTGTAGATGCCGGGGCGGAGGCTCGTCAGTTTCGTCTCCGCGGCCAATGGCTCTCCGCTTTCCTCCTTGGCTCTGTACATCATGATATGCAGGCCGCCTTCTCTGAAGTCCTCCGACTTGCTTGACAGAGAGGATACAGGAGTACGTACTGAGAAAGAGATACAGCATCATGCAGGGTATGCGGACATCTCGAGGTCGTTCTGGTTGCAGGACGCGGAGGAAAGGCTGCGATCTACGGACGCCAACTTGCGGACGATGCCTGCGCCTTGGTATCACATGCTCATATCCGGCGCGCCCTTGGACGTTCGTTGAGCAAAATGAGACGGTGTCAAGGTCCCCGATGCGAACGCCTGGGCCGATATGGACCGGAACGGCCCTCTCGCTCTCCAGTGCATCGCTAACGTCTCTGCGAAGGACTGACGTAGAGTTGCAGACTTATGCGGCATTCTGGAGGATCTACCTACCTCAGGAGGATGCGACACAAGACGGCAGTATCGGCGGCGTACGTTCGGCTCCCTGGATCTACACCATCAGAGTACTTGCGGAGCGAGACCATTATTTGCATACGTCTGTACAGGCCTGCGCATACGCTGGTCTCGGCTGGATGCAAGAAGACCAGACCCTAGTCCAGAATGGGCAGCGATTGTACACACATGCTCTCAAGGAGACCAACCGTGCATTGCAAGACCCTGTCCATGCGCAGAGCGACGTTGTGCTCGCATGCTGCCGAGTATTGAGTCTCTTTGAGATGTTCCGGCGGAGCCCATCTTCAGTTGCTTCGGGCCATAGCCAACTGACTAGCTGGCAGAGCCACTTAGAAGGGACGTGCCGTATGTTGCAGCTTCGGGGACCACGTAAACATCAAACCGGTCATGGACTGGCCTCATACGATGGTATTCGCATGGCTGCCGTCATCTTTGGCCTCTCAAGGCGGAAGACGAATGCTTTCACAAGCTTTTCGTGGATCTCGATGACACGGGAGACCTTGAGAGACGACTTGTGGGAGCTCGCCCGCACCGTACCTGAGCTTCTTGAGCGAATTGATGGTCTCGGCGATGCTATTTCGAAGTGCCGGAGTTGCACAAGACCCTCTGATCCCTTCCAAGCTGGTCTCGCCTTACTCAATCGCTGTATCACTGCTGGGAACGAGCTTCGAGATTTGGAATTCATGGCCCTCAATTTGTGCACACCTACAGAACAAGCCTGGCAGCCTGATTCAACCATCACGCCCGCAGTAGAATACAGTCCGTTGCGGCTTCTAGATCTTTCAAGGTCAAACGGATATGGCTTCTTCTCGTGGTGCGCACAGTATTGGGCTATATGCATCAAGCTCTATAGCTCAGGCCGGCTTCTCCACCAGCACATGACCGATGCCTTCACCACACCTTCAATAAGCCAAGCAATGCCGCATTTACCGCACTGGATGGACCCCGAGCCGTACGCCGTCAACATCGCGCAAACCACCGCCCATTTCTTCCGGTCCGAGGCAGGGCTATGGTCTGCTCAAGGCGCTCTCTTTCCGGTCGGGACTGCGCTGGTCTACTTCGCTCGGACGGGCAGGCTGAATTCGGAGCCGTACAGAATTATGACAGATGCCTTCATGGACAACAAGGCTGGCTCCGTGATGCGCGACTTTCTGCATCACATACTCAGCGCGGGTGCCCAGCGTGAGGTGGGAGGCTGAGGTCTGCTCAGCCGCCGTGCTCTGCTTGGCAATCGCGGCCCTCTCACTGTACTGGCATCGATGGAATCATTGCTCTTTGTACATTTCATGAGGCTTGAAATCATTCAGTTCTCCTCTCAATGCTATAGAAAGACATCCACCGATTTAATCTTACCCATCACATGTCATTCCTCCCGCCACCGTACGGACCAGTCCCCCTTCGCAAAACTTGGCTCGACCACTTGACCGTTCATCAAGGCTTCGCCCTTGCGCTGCACTTTCTGTAGCTGCTCTGTCTCCACCTCCGCTTGCTTGCCCTTCTTCGCACGTTTACCGGTGGCCTTCTCAGGCTCAGGGTCCACAGGCAGTCCGAAAGCGACAGCTCTTCGCGCTGCAGACTTGACCATCTCCTTCTCCTCAGCCCGCTTCTGACCTTCGCGCCGCTTAGCGAGCATCTCGGGTGTCTCCTCAAGCTTCTCCTGCCATCCACGTTCGCCACCCACACTGAAGTTGACATCGCTTTGTGTCTGCGCAGCGCGTACGTGATCGTTGATACTCACTCCACCTACCATGTCGTTGTCATCTGCGCTGTAGTCAGACATGGAGCCTGCAGTGTCGTTGTCGGCCTCCGTCGCAGTAGGCTCGGCGTCCTCCATATCAACACTCTTCCATTCTCCAGTCTCCTTGATGAAGCGCGCTTTCCTATTCTTACGCCGTCCATAAACCTTTTCAGGATCTGTCCGATCTCCGAAGACAGCTGTCTCGAGCTCACTAAGCTTCACGATGATGCGTGGATCGCCCTTCTTTGGCTTGTGCTTCGCTTTCGCGGTAAGGATAGGAGCGTCTTCTCCTTCACCAGCAGCTGCATTATATTCTTGGCCTTGCAGGAGGGCTGTGAGAGCCTCCGCAATGCGCTGTTCCAGGCTTCCAGGAGCAGTGCTTGGCTTGTGGCGTTTGCACTTGTCCGAGCAGTACTTCACTTCAGTCGATGATGCTTTCGAGGTGTTCGCTCGTCGTTGACCTACGGGTCCATCAGTAATAGACTGGTGCAGTCGTTTCAAGAAAGTCTACCTATCACTCTGCCACAAGTATGACAGTATGGAACGCTGTCTCCATGCGTGAGGTAGAAGGGTGGTGGCGTAGCCTGGCTCTTGTTCGGACGGCTCCCTGCGAGTAATTAGTTCACGGTGTCATATGGTAAGGCCTCCAGAGCATACATGAGTCCATCCACGACATAGCCACGAGGTCGGAGGTGCATAACGCCTCGTCAATGTGAGGTTGGAACAAACGATTTAGCTTTCAAGAGATGAAGTGCAAGTTAAGACGGAGGACGAAGGTGCAAACACTCGTACGTCATCACGAAGCGATCAATCAACCAAACAATGCAACCATGAGGAGTCAAGAGTGTATACAAGACCAAAAACTTTCGATACCAGAGCAAGGCTACAGCTAAACGCTCAAGTCATTACAGTAAGATAACAATAGAGATTATCTGCCTCTCAATCTTCCTTCCACCGGTTCCACCGCCTCCAACTGGGGCATAGCTGTACGCATACAGACTAATTCATCTCCGCCTCGCAACCAGATGCGTCCAAAAAGCTGCAGTTTCCAATCTGTCTGCTGATGTTTCTCCTCTCGCTCTCGCGCTCGCGCTCTCCACATTGTATGCAGCCTCAGCAATGCTGCAATCCTCCGTCGATGTTGCTTAATGATAGTATGCGGTCAGTGGCACCGGAGCTGTGTGCATTTGGTGCGGTGATGGTCGAGAACGCAGCTTTCGCCGGATGTGTTCTGCTGTGGTAGCTCTGATGTGTGTGCAAGCTTGACACATGCGGTAGTAAAGGTAAGCTAAGCAATGCATAGCTTCTGGCGTCTGAATGTTTCGCCGTCAGCATCGCATCATGGGCTAAGCGCTCACAAAGCGTATGGGTTCAGGGACCTGATTGTCAAGCACCTGCAGAATGGTTAGCAAGTAGCTCAAGGTCAATGCGCAAGTGGAGGTAGACGTACGGTGGGCTCTTGGTCAGGTCAGTCTTCAATAACACAGGCACACGTGTCATCTCCTTCACGTCCTGGATGTAGTTGCCACCCTCCTCGCGCAGCGTGAAGTAGTCGAGGTACTTCTCCTTGTTAGTGAGCTTGCCCTCCGGCACCGAGTGCAGAATGCGCGAGTCGGACTTGGAGCGCTGCGGCGCAAGACCGTTGCGGGTCGGTGATGGCGGACCAGACTGCGTCGCACGATCGCCGTTCAACCCGACACCATTGTTGTGGTGGTCCGTCGCCTCGGACGCATTGTCCTCGTCATCATCAAACAGGGCATCGACGTCGTTGGTGTCAATGCTGCCAGTATTCATCGCCTTGCGGTCAGCCTCATGCTTCGCGTAGTCGTTCCTCGCAACCATGCTGCCAGTCTGCCTGTGACCCTTAGTCTGCGGACGCTCATCCTCCGGCACGAAAGCCGAAGACGGCACCCCCTTCTCCCAGTACAGCTCCAACAGGCGCTTGTTCTTGTCAAACTCGGCCTTCTTCAGCGGCAGCTGGTCGCAATGGACGCGCTTCTCGAAACCATATTCCGGGATGAGCACATCGAAAGCGGACTCGTACACGCAGACCACAATACCAACGGAAATGAGATCGCCGCCTTGCTCCTCGGACCTGCGGTTCATCATGCGGCAAGACTCAATGTGCACGCTCTGCTCCTGGGCGGCACGAGCGAAATCCTTCTTGGTGTTGCAGGTCTCGGCCGTCTTCGCCAGACCCTCAAGGTCCTCGTTGAACTCGATGGCGCCGTTGGAGAGCACAGCTTCGAGCTGGCGATGGACGACAATGTCTGCGTAGCGGCGCGAAGGGTTGGTGAAGTGGGTGTAAAGTGGCAGGTTGAGCGCGTAGTGCGAAATGAAGTCGTCAGGGATTTTGCCAGGCACGAAGTACTTCGCGCGCAACATAGCCTTGATGACAAGCGTCTCCATACCCTTGCGAACATCGTCATCCTCAATGCGGAAGAGGCTGTTCTGTAGGGCAGCGGAGCTGGAAATATCGATGTCGATACCGATGTTCGACATACGCTCAGCGAATGTCTGCAGACGCCTGGGGTTCGGGTTGGCCTGGCGGCGAAGCAGAGCACGGTCTGGCATGGTCTTGAAGATCTTCTCGGCAATGACAGCATTGGTCTTGTGGCTGAGCTCCTCAATCATCTCGTGGCTTGGGCTGGAGTCGAAGATGTTGTGCTCAACCGGTACATTCTCGTCGTCGAGCTGGTAGAACAAGCGCAGCGGCGGGCTGACCGATTCCTCACCGCCGAAGCGAGCTTGTCTCAGCTTCTGCGTAATGTCGTGCAGCATCAGAATCTGCTTCTCGCGCACTTCGCCCAAGGAGGAGGGGTTGCCGTTGATAACGGCGTCCACCTCATCGTAGGCGAGCTTTCCATCGCTCTTGATGACACCCTTGCCGACCCAGGTCTCCTCGTCGTTGACCTTGCCGGTAGCGGCGTTGACCTTGAAGACGACCGAGACAGTATAGCGCTCCTCGCCAGGGCTGAGGCAGCAGACCTCCTGCGAAAGCTTCGGCGGGAGCATGTTGACGGTTCTATTCATCAAGTAGACACCCGTACCGCGCTTCTTGGCTTCGCGGTCGACTAGCGAGTTGGCCTTGACGAAGTGTGCGACATCCGCAACGTGGATGCCGATCTCGAAGATGCCATCGCCGAGATCCTTGAAGTGCAAAGCGTCGTCAAGCTCCTTGCTGCCGTTCGGATCGATCGTGAAAGTCTTATCGTCACGGAAGTCCCGACGGTCTGCCAGCGCCTCTTCTCCGTCCTTGGCTACAGACCAATCCTCGTAGCCGACATTCTTCGTCACGGCATCCGAAAAGTCATCCGGGCCGAAGTTGTTGTCGCGCAGAAGAGCATC
>JAKLLW010000663.1:0-26950 GCA_022814695.1 Neocatenulostroma microsporum
AGGGTTTATATAGGCCTATAGATCTATAGATCCGGATCTAAAGAGCTCTCGTATATAGTCGTACTAGGCGTCGTAGTTGTTCGGACGAATTAGCTATATAGAGGCGGTCTTAAGTATAGTAGTTATTACTATCTCGAGTTAAGTTCGAGCTAATAGTAGCCTAAATCGTAGATCCGTCTATATATCGGAGGAAAGCTAAGTTTACTAGAACTCGCGCTAGTAAAGTTTGTTTTGTCTAAGGCGCTAGCGCCGGTAAGGTCGCTAAACCAGGCTTATAACTATTACGTTATCTAAGGGGTTATATGTCGCAGTTACTAAATAAGGTAGTAGTATCGTATTAAGTAAATACAGTGCTAATTGAGTGTGTTGTTCTAGTTACAAAAGGAGAGTCCTGAAAACTCTGTGTTCCGTCCGATCTTGGCAGTGCCTGAGGCACAAAGGCACGTATCTCGTGACAGGTGAAGTCGAGACGGAACCACGGATACGCCAGCAGCCTGGAATGTACTCCGGGTCTATCTTTCTCTCCTCCTCCCGTCTCTTTCTCTCACACCCTTCGCTGCCATCGCACCCATCAGCGCAGGCAACGGCACGTAGTTACCCGCATTCGCTGACAAGCCTTACGGGAGTCGTGAGAACAGATTGAACGACATGGATCCCAGACAAGGCTCAAGCGCAAAGGCTTCCACAGCCATACCACGTCTCTACCGGATACTCCTCCTGTACTTCGAGCCGCTTTTCGCCTTCGCTGGCGCCATCCTGGTCCTGACGAACCCCGAAAAGTACGTTTCGCAAACGAGTCGAGACCTCATGTCCACCGTCGACCCTCAGTCTTACTACATCTACACCCAGCTTGCAGGCGGCTGGCTGCACTTCGCCTTCACCGAGGCGGTGGTCTTGCGACTGGTAGACGATGTTCAAGTGTGGAGGCTACTGTGCATGGGTATGCTGCTGTCAGACTTCGCCTACTGCCACTCGGTCGCGCAGGCTATAGGCGGCTGGAAGGTGTGGTTCAATGTCCTGGAGTGGACGGCGGATGACTGGACGGTCACTGTTACGACGTGGCCTTTCGTTGTTGCGCGTTTGGCCATCGCGACTGGTCTTGGTATCAATGTCTAATGGGCCATTAATGCCAAGCGGAGGAGAGACGACAACAACAATTCATTATGTTACGAATGCGGCTGGTAGGATCTCTGATCGCTGGCCCAGCGTCAGCTTTCCTGTATGTGCTATACGATGAACGAGCGAGCTGAAGGAGCCCGAACAGACAGATGAATGGTTTCCGACATGCTCGATCCACAAAGTGCACTTTCGGTAGCTCTTCAATAGCTTCACTCTTATATGTCTCCGCCTTAATCGTGTTCCAGAAACCAGTGAGCCTTGTTTCAGCCCACTGGATGCTCGACTTGGGCTCGTTGAGCTCGCATTGCGAAGCGAGGCTTACGAATCCTTCGCACCCGCCACGTTTCAACAACATGGAGTTCAAGCAGCTACAACGACCGCAAGGAAGAGATCCAAGTCATTCAGTTACACACTCGGTCAACAAGAACTTCAATATCACTTCCACATGCGGCAATGGCAGACTCCAAAGTTGAGGAGTGGGACCCAAGCTCGTTCTGGAAGCAACAAGACTTTCAGCAATCAGCGAGGTAGGCAGTAACGTCGGTCGCACACCACTGCGCAAGCAAACTGATGCATCTCCCAGGCTGCACATGCAACATTGGATCTGGAACTACCAGCTAGGATACGCCATTCATCCGAAGATCGATCTTGGCGATAAGCCTCTCAAGGTAGCTGATGTCGCTTGCGGCAATGGGTCAGTAGGTCACCGAAGCCATCAGTGAAGCATCAGGGTGCTGAATGTAACATAGAGACTGGGTACTGGAGGTATCGCGCACTCACCCACAAGCGGAATACCACGGCTTCGACATCACGCCGAACCACTTCCCTGCAGCAGCATGGCTGCCTTTGAACGTGCGTCTACATACCTGGAACGCTTTCACCGACGTCCCGGAAGAGTACGTAGGTGCATTCGATGTCGTGCACACCAGAGCCATCTACAGCGCCATCCTGGACAACAAACTCGAGCCTCTTCTGCAGAACCTGCTACGCATGCTGAAGCCTGGAGGCTACCTTCAATGGGACGAGAACAACGCTGAAAACTGCAAAGTGCAGGCTCCTGAAGGGGTTGATGCCAGTGCTATGAAGGCTACGCTCAGCATTCAGCACATGATGGGTAAGCAACACAGCAATATGCTTCCGGACTGGCTCTATGCTTTGCCCTCTACTATGGAGCAGAATGGATGCGAGGTGCTGGCGTCGGAGGTCGTCGAACCCAGGCCAGAGCTCTCGCGAGCTTGGATCGACAATCTGCTGACGGTCTGGATGGGTGTCATTCCGATGTTGCCGGAGAAGGCTATGCCGCTTCCGAAGGTGCCTGGTCTACCGGAAAGCCTATCAAGGCAGTCATTCGCAGAGCTTGTTGTAAAGGCTGCTGCAGAGTCGAAGAATGGTGCGTGGAGAGGCATGGATCAGCGGGTTGTGGTGGCAAGAAAGCAAGCATGATGTGTGATACTATCTCATCGGACTGCACTGGATCATCGCTACCTTTGTCGGACTTCAGCACTCACTACCAGTGCACCTAGCTGAAGAACGCTCAACCCTTCGCAACGAGATCTGCATACCATCTCACCGGCATCACTTCTGGCGAGTAGTGCTTGACGTCCTCCATCACCTCCGGAATATTCGCCTCGATCGCATTGTCAAATGCTTCATAGGACTCCCATGTCATCACAGCTTGAACATGCATGCCTGGACACCATCAGTGACCATCAACACGACACAATATGCGGTTCAAAGAGGCGCGCTAACCAGACGGATCCCCATCCTTGAACTGCACAACCTTCCAGTCTTGCATACCGTACGGCGTCCAATGCTTCTCAACAATCTTCATGTGCGTGTTGAGGTAGTAGTCCTTCACAATGCATGAGTCAGCACATTGCCAGTCGGTTGAAGGAGCTTTCTCTTACCATGTCGAACTTGGCGCCCTCGCGGCGTGGGTATGAAACATATATAAGCGCTGGCATTGTCGCTGCTCGGAACTACAACTAGACTTGAGGAGGTATCGCTTCAAGGATGTGTCAAGAGTGCTAACAGTGCTTATATATATGAAAGTGGAGCTGATGTACCACGTACATGCCGAGGTTGTGAAGTTCTTCGACTGACTGAGACCCGGCTATTTGTTACAGGCTCGCAACTGCCTTGGTCGCACTGACACTTTGAAATCGTGGGTGGATAATTCTATAGAGTTGGGATGCAATGTTATACAGCTTACGGTCGATGTACACTACTCACCGTGACAGACTACTTGCGATGCACCCACATTACTTCGCGCAATGCTACGACCTACCTGTTGCAGTCTCTGCAGACACCGCAGCATCAAGATCAGCGTCCGAGATCATCCCGCGTCCTAACTCTGCCTTCACCGCGTCGGGTAGGGAACGACAATGCCTGACCCTTTGCACTCGCGCGTCATGAAGGAAGCTCTGAAGGAATCCAATACATGATCGTTGCACAACCGTCGCGCTGGACTTCTTCCGCAATACGAAGTCCCCGACCTGGTCAATTCGGTCGTGGAAATACCCCTCAGAGGGATCGTTATGCTCGGTCTCCTCGCACTCGCAGCCATCCTCTGTGTAGCGGTAGCAATCGTGGGCATCCTCATCCCAGCTCCAGGACACATTACCGAGCACGTCACCAAGCCCCTGGATATCGATGGAGATCTGCTCTCTATAGGCGTCATGGTCCTTGGGATCATCGCTGTGTATGCGTGCTCTTCCGAAATCCGAAATCACTACGCCTGGATAATCGCCGTACCGATTGCTTGGATCAATTAGGATGTTACAGCTATAAAGATCGTTATGAGTAATCAGAGGCCAGCCCGGGACTGGGTTCAGTCGATTGTTTGTGATTCCGAATAGCACGAAGAGAAGAGCTTCGGCCAGTGACACTCCGACGTGCCACCGGAAGCCAAGAGTCAGAGCCTCACGGTGCTTCATCATGAACGATTCCAGACCACCTCCGGAGGCGAATGAGAGAGCAAGCCATTGGATGTTGCCATTATGACAGGAGGCCACCTCAGTGGTGTAGTACCTCGAGTTCTTGACAGGGAGGCTTTGTTTCAGGAGGCGAATCTCTGAGGCGAGATCGTTCTCTACACGGACGTCCATTGGGATTTTGATCGCTACAACTCTGCTTCGTAGGTTAGCGTAGTAAGCTGGTGTCTTCTGTCCTTTGTGCTGTAAAGTGACATGCCTAGCGTAGCCTTTGTGGATCGCAGCGTAAGCTTCGCCATTATCGCCGGCTCCCATTTGCTTGATGGTATGGAAGTACTGCTGAAAGTGAAGACGAGACTGCGATTGATCTGACGATGGTGCAGAGCCTGCTGCGCCGTGCGTATCTGGAATCGAGTGTTGATTGAGTGCGGCAGCCATTGCGAGTGTACTTACGATCCAAGTCCTGCTTGTCACGTACTCTCAAAACTGCTATTCGTTGTGGTGTGGTATGGTGATTTGCAAACCCGCAGGCCGCGCCGAGAGGGCAACACTTGTACTGTCGGTTGTCATTGTGTCAATGAGAAGCATTGTTAGCGGACACAATGGACAATGAACAACGAAGACACGAGGACAAAGGTACGCCTCGCCATGAAAGGAAAGCTCTATTTGAGCAACAATGAGAGTCGACAAGAGTCGGGCTAGTACCGGTGTGCGGAGCGTAGTGAGTGATCCATGGCTGACACGGGCCGAAAAAAGAAAGCTGGCACGGGTGACGGGCTCAGAATTGCGAGAGACTGAAAAGCAGAAGAGATTGATGTTACATACCAGTGTTCTATGAGTCCTCCCAGTTACATGGTGTCAGCTCCTGCAAACACCAGCGCTGTCCAGCAGCGCTTCTTTACCCTGGCCCAAAACTCCTAACGCCTGTTGCCGAAAATCAGCACGATTCGATAAGCTGACTACACTCCCGTCATTATGTAGCGAGGCATCCTTTCAGAAAGTCAGCAGAGCATCGCATCGCAAAACGCTCTAGATCGGCCGCAGCCTCCTTCGGCATCGGCTGATAATGCTTCGCTCGCTGTGCCCGCGCCGTCCTCATGAACGTCCCAAGGAAAGGAATATTGTCCGTGATCAAGGGAACCTGATTCACGGACGAGGATGCCTTGATCACGGACCAGTCTGTCAAGCCCTCAAACATCGAAAACCAGCCGAACATGGTCTCGTCGGCGATGGAGTTCTTCCGAGCAGACCTGCAGTCCGCGCACTTCTTTTGTTTTTTCGTGTACTTGGAGTATATGCAATGGCCGCATTTCGGTTCACCGTCGACCTGGCTTACCAGCTCAGCCATGACATTGGCGATGCATTGGATATCTTTGAGCTGATCGTAGAAGTGCCTCTCTTGTTTGTACTCACTGGCACTCTTCGTAAGTGCGCTTGCTCTGCCAAAGTCGGCGACCACGATGTCGAACGGGAAGATATCGCCGGACTTGTTTGGTCGCAGGAGGATGTTGCAAGGGTATATGTCTGAATGTTGGACGTTCGGCCATGTCTTAGGCATCTTCATGGTACTGCAGTCAGTGATCCCGAAGAGGAAAAAGCTCACCGCCTCGGCTAGCTGCAGACCAACATGCCATACAAAAGAAAGGTTGCGTGTAGCGTCCGTTACCTGTCACCCACTCAGCAACTCCCCATCAACAGCTCAGTCTCTCTAGTCGCTTCATTTCTTTTCCTCCTCATTCACTTGACCTAGATCCTGACGACGACGTCAGCATGGCTCATGATCTCTTGTACAAGCTCACCCGCTTCTTTCGCCCTGCCATCAACGCATGTATGGACGCCTGTGTTGTTTGCTTGCTTCTCGAGGACGACGCTGTTGCGGAAGTGGATCTTCTTCGACTTGAGGATTGGGTTCTTGTATGTCTGCATCGCCGTGACGATCCTGGCAAGCAGAATTTGGCCTTCTTCTGTGGCTAGCATTTCGAGGACGTCGAGCGGAGTCAAACTACTCCTGTAGACTGTGGTGTGCGGATCATAGCACAAGCTAATTGTCAGTGAGCGGAGCTTGGGGTACAACTTGGCGACGTCCTGAAGAAAGCTCACTTGAAGTGATCCGATCTTATGGGCGACAGCCTCGTCGATCTTGTTCTGCTTCATCTTGAAGTCCAGCTCTACGATAAGATGCCGGACTTTGAGCCTCTCAGTCTGGTTGTCGAGGAGGACGTAACATCCTTCGCCCGTGCTACCGACGTAGGTATTTACCTGGGTGACGAAGGTGTTGTTGATGTAGAACTGGTCGTCAGCAATCTTCGAGAGCTCAGCGTCTTCGGCGAAAGGACGCAGAAGTCTGTTCTTGATACTCTGGACGCTCTCACCTGCGCTTGCGAAACCGCCCTGGAGATAGAAGGTCCTGATGTTCTCGTCTAAGGCGACCGTAGGTGCGATGATGGCTTCTTGAAGTTCTTTGCAAAGACCCATTGTGCGGTCCCGGATGCTGAGTGGTGGCGGCGTCATCGCGGCGTTGCTGGAAGCTGTGAGGATCGGGCTGTGGTTGGGTTGGTCTTGCGCGAAGTGTGGCCCCATTGTTGATGTGTGTAATTGATACTCGTCGAATGGCTTGGGTTTTCAGCTCGTTGCAGCAAAGAATTGAGAGCATCGATTGCCCTTGGCCTAATATACATGGTACAGTTGGTCAAGGTGTTGTTCCAAAGTGTCCGAACAATAGCGTTGTGTCCCAAGGTGAAGGCGTTGTGAACAGCTCCAACAACACCTGGAAGACAAAGAGAAACCGGAAGGTATGTTGCCTAACAGCTACTCCATGATCCGAAGAGCATAGTCGAAGCGTTCGAGCGAACCGTCGTCATGGTTGCTGCCACCTACCGTCTCCAATAGAAGACATTGCGCATGGGCTTTGCTATTCTGCTGGCGGCTGTGGAGATGCCACTTGAACGGTGTCTCTTGTCTGGTAGGACGCTGCGGGACCTGTTTGCGTGCCTGTGAGCATAAGCAAGTTAGCAGCTGGTAGAGGGACCTCCTGGGACCTGTTTGCGTGCCTGTGAGCATAAGCAAGTTAGCAGCTGGTAGAGGGACCTCCTACTAATCATGTATATCGGTCTCTCAAAGGTCAGTTCAAAAAACTGTGACGTTTCAGCGTTGATGGTAGTATGTTGGCTCTTGTGAAGTATTCTATTGCAATGGATGAGATTGACTGAGAAAGACTCTGGGACGAAAACATTAGCAAAAGGCCACCCAGTAGTTTACAGATATGTACGTATATTAGGCATGCAGAACAAAAGCACCAGTACCTTTCGCCCGCCAAGCAAC
The DNA here is from genome assembly GCA_022814695.1 of Neocatenulostroma microsporum. Lineage (NCBI taxonomy): Eukaryota > Fungi > Ascomycota > Dothideomycetes > Mycosphaerellales > Teratosphaeriaceae > Neocatenulostroma > Neocatenulostroma microsporum. Next base: position 7,374 of record JAKLLW010000663.1, read on the forward strand.
TCCTAATTGTCACTATGCCGTTTTCTCTAGCTCGCTCACTTTCTCATTTTCTCAGACCCTCATGCAGCACACTCTCTGGCCTCCTCTAGATCCTGGGGCACTTAGTATCTCCTGAACGACCTCTTCGACCTTCTTGTCTCTGCCATCGATCTTGGCAGTCGGTGCGATGAATGAGCTAACTTTGGCATTAGGGACGACTTTGCAGAGGTGAATCTCCCTGTTCTTCAAGCTGGAAGTACCTGTGTCCCGCATGTTGGTTACAATCCGAGCAAGCAAGTGCCCCGCCTCAAATTCCATTACCTGCTCGTCGGCCTGCTCGTCGGAAGCGGTGAGGGATTCAGCGTTTCGGTAGACTTTAGCGGGCTCATGCTGCAATCTGACAGTCAGTGACTCCATGTGCGGGTAAAGCAAGACTAGATCCTGGATGAACTCAGCGTGAGCGGCTCCGATGTTTCCCTCAACGGCCTCATGGATGTCGTAGTGTATCATCTTGAAGTCGAGGTTCACTACCAGGTGTCGAATATTTCTCCGCTCCCTGTCATCATCATAGAGGGTATAGTATCCCTTGGTGAAGCGAGTGCCGCTGATTTCCACCTCGACGGAGAACGTGTTCACCTTCATGAACTCCTCATTAGCGATCTCCCATAGCTTATCGTTCTCAGCGAAGGGAGCCAAAGCATCGAGCTTGACAGCCTGGACACCTCGATCAGGCCGAGGTTTCATTTTCCGAAGCTTATCCAAGAAGCTGGGAACCTTGGGTCTCCGTCCCCGAGATGTGTCGATCGGATGGCTTGCGGAAACAGCATGGCCGATGATGATCACTTGGATCTCATCAGGGAGGCCCATCAAGCGATCCTCCAGACTTGGTCCTTGTCGAGTCATGTTGGTTTTGCCAGACATCCGTCCGACCTTGGGAAGGGTGCCAACATCCACCGCAGCGCCGTCGGTTTCGGTAGTTGTTGTACTCTTGGTTGTCGTTGGGACGACGACTTGATCTTGGATGTTGGAAGCCTCCAACTCCTCCAAGATCCTGTTGAGCGTGGATGCTGCCATGATGTTTTGTGGTTGACTTTCTTGAATGTGGTTCGGTTTGGGTTGATTTGGTTGGGTTGGTCTTGGTTCTGGGTTGACTTCGGAGTGTAGTAGGGCATGGGCATCAGACCGTCCGATATATCTTGGTGCCACTTGTTAGAGGTGTTGTTCAAAGTTGGCCAATGGTATTGTACTCGAAGTGAAAGCATTGTCTATCGCTCTGGACACTTGAGAGACAAAGAAAGAGACCACCGCCAACGAATGGCAAAGGCATTGCCAGTGACAATGTGGCGACCTGCAGGAACGGTAGCCTGCCGGAGAATTAGGCGCACTGCGGATAGCCATCTCGGGTAGATGGGCCTGTGTTGTCTGTGATTCGTATGGATACACATCATCTCGTCACTCTTCGTGTGTCGGTTATCTATTGATGCTGCATCGGTCTAAGCAAACCGGACCTCACAGACTGGATAGTCCATCATCTCCCATACCACCTCAGCTAGCGCCCGCTCCCTAGCATCAATCTCATACGTTTGATAGTTGTCTGCGTTCAGAACCTGCGTGATCCTGACGTACTTCTTCATACCCGGCCTGCCAAGCCCTTTCATCGCCGTGAAGATGTCCCAGATTGCGCAGGCGACGTCAAAAGCATATGACTGTGCCGGACACAACACCTCGCCATCCTCGTCCTCGTAGACTGTCACCCGCTCTTTCGCCGAGTCGTGCTCAAGAGCCACCGTGATGCTCCACAAGCTCCGGTACTTCGGCGTGACCTTGTGGACCATTGATCCAAGACCTGTCAATTCGGCCTCATCGTCTTCGTACACTGCGTCCAGTAGAAGTGGCATCCGGAACTCGAGGTGCTTGACATGCTCGCGCTCCTTGCGATTGTCGGTCGTGATGAATTTGACAGAGTGATCATCCCCTTCTTCGACCCTCACTGGGAGGATGAAGACGTTGGTGTTGTAGAAGGCTTCTTTTGCGAGATTGTACAGTTGCCTGTTCGCTCGTAGTGGGCCAAGGAGCTCGGCCTTCTGAGTCAGTCGCTTGTGCTTCTTATCTGTGACGAACTGCGTCAGGTCGACACCGTGCTTGCTCTTCACTGCATCTCGAACGATCTGCATAATAAGCTCGTTCGGCAGTCCTAGCAGTGTGGTCTGTGGGATGAGGGTCATGGTGGCAATATCGATTCCTCATATGGCGCTCACGAGAGGAGGTGATGATCAGGAGATACATTGTTCGCCGGCGATCGCAGGGTTGACATGCAAGTCGCCAGTTGTGTGGGTGTTTTGGAAGAGTATCTTGTTGTTCACCTCGGACGCAGAACACCTTGTCGACGCTGCCTCGTGCCTTGTGAAGACCACGGAGTCGCCATGCCAGTGAATGAGCAGTAAGATCTGCGATGTTCGTTGCGGTCCAGGCATCTGGACTTCGCACTCAATCTCTGTAGATGTGTAAGCAAAGGATCAATTACGGCATGTATATACTATGTACATCCCCGAGTTAGAAGGCAGCGAAGCAGAGGGTAGATTACACTAGCGAGAAACAGAGGGCGGGAGAGTTTGAACGAAGCTTCAAACCCATAGACTGGGAAGTGATGACGAGCTAAGGGGAAAAGAAGGGGAGTTGAGACCTGCAGCGGGACGGCTATTACTGGGATATGCACAAGGCCGCATTGCTGCACGTTCGATCTGCTGTTGCTGCTATCGCAGACATATCATTCGAGTATTGACTGCAACATTGTTGTATGACATTGCAAGACCGTATCTGAGCTAGAAATCAGCGAGTAACAAGCGGCGCAAACCACAACATCTACCAAGTCATATCAAAGCACTCACCACAATCTATCGCAGTCTCATTTTTCAGACCTCCATCTCAAGTCCACTCCTGCACGTCTCCTTAGTTACGCAAGCTGTCCCTCCCACGCATACCGTCCGCCGCTTCGAGATGCACCTCGCTGTGTGGCAACTCCATCACACCCCATATCAAAGCGTTCTGCTCTCCCGTTTCCTCCAGCTTTGCCGTCCACTCGATACATGGCGGCGCCTCGGTTTCCGGAAGCTGCTGAAGCCGAAAGCTCCGACTCTTGAGCTTGGGGTTCTCCAGGTCGACCAGCGCCTCCAACGCTTTGTCAACAATCAACCGCACCTCATACGCATAGGCGACCGACTCATCAAGGACCTCGCCATCGTCATTAGTCGCCACCAAGACACTCGTGCCGTCTCTCGCATTGTGCTTCATGATCACAGTAAGCGACTGCAGGTTCGGAAAGTACTCTGCAGCATCGTTGATCATTCCAAACACATCCATGCCGAAGTGTGGGTCGACGCCCATGAGGACCCAGTCAAGCGCGAGCGTGAATGGCAACTCGACCTCTAGGTGCCGTATGTATGCGCAGTCGCTCTGGTTGCTGCTGAAGTTCCATTCCACGTCCGCATACGGCATGCCATAAAGCGTGAGATCATGCACGATCTTTGGAGCGTTCGCGCGGATAGAGAAGGTATTGACCTTATAAAACTCTTCCTCAGCGATGGCGAAGAGGTGCTTGTTGATCAGCAATGGACTGAGCAGGAGTTGCTTTTCGCAAGGCTTCTTGTCGTTCTTGTCTTGTGCGAGTTGTCCGACACTGATCGGGCCAGTGCGCTTCTGGATAGCCGCGTGAACGATTGGGATGAGCATTTCATCTGGTAGTCCTTCGAGTGTCTGTTTTGGGACGAGCGCCTCATGGGCTGTGAAGCCGGGTCTCGCCATCTTCGCAGCTGGCCCGCCTGCATCACGTTCTGCCTTGCGCTTCATGCTGCCCTGCTCGCTGGTCGATCCCGCTGGTTGATGTTGTTGCATGATATTGCTGGTTGATTTCGCTGGTGGTTTTTGCTGAGTCGTTTTGTTGGCTTATCTCGTTGCCCGATTTTGCTGACTGTGGTGGAGGGTAGTGGTGCTGTGTGTTTGTAGATGCGTAGGAAAAGGAGAACGAAGGCCAAACTAATACGGAGAGCGAAGTTGTACAATGTGTTATGGCGGGTGTTGCAGTCGACTCCATTGTTCACCTCTAGATAGCACAAAGGCGTTGTAACGGGATGCAACACCTCTGGGCAGCAGGGATAATGTGAATGACGGAAGTTCAGTCGGGTAGTCCATGGCTTCGATGTTCGCAGGGAACGTTGTGTTGCTCTCAAGCATCGCCATCCTTGTTCTCCAGCCCTCGTGAAGCATAATTGGGTGCAATCTGTGAATTGATGTATATTCTGTGTGTGTTATTGATCAGATCAGATGAAAACAAACTAGAGTGTGAAGTGTATTAGCAGAGGACTGACAGCTGGAGGGCTTCAAGGGAGGGTCTCCACCGCGAACGAGAAATAATGTGGACCTAAGAAAGAGACGAGGGTTGAGACCTGCAGCAGAACAGTCAAGAACATAGGACTCACTGAGACATGCGTCACCACTGAGACATGCGTAAGCCTGACTGCCCTCGCTGCCTTCTCACTCGATTTATCTCGAAGTCGTAGGCTGCAGGGGTCGTCTTCGTTTCTGAGCATGTGGTCAGGGGCACTACAAGCGGTCAGCATACCGTCATTGAGGCTGAGACTTAGAATTCATGGGGGAAAGCATACTCGATACCACAAGTACCACTTGCAACGGACTATCGAGTGCCTCGATCATTTGCCATATCCCTTGATATCATCCACCGCAATGCACTTTCTCTCCGTCTAGTCCAATTGATAGCTGAACGCCTTGTAAGGCATATCAGCACCGACCAGCAACTCCACCTCGCTATGCGGCAAATCCAACAGCTTCCACCACAATCCGAACGTCTCGCCTTCGCTCACCTTGGCCTTCCATTCGACGGGCTGTGCGACTTCGCGCCGTGGAACCTGCCGCAGCCGGAAGTACCGGTTCCTCAGCTTCGCGTGCTTGAGATTGACCAGACCTTCCAGCGCCGCACCAACGCACAACCGTACCTCCAAGGCGTACCCCACAGCCTCCGGGACTTGCTCAGAGTCCACTGTGTCGATGACACTCCTGCCTTCCCTCGCGTCGTGCCTCATCACCACAGTCAGCGACCGCAAGTCCGAATAGCGGCCTGCAACGCGCCCTACGCCTTCGACCAGCTCCTTGCCATACTGCGGTTCCCATTCGAAAATGTGCCAATCGTCGGCAAGGTTGAAGGGCAGTTCGAGGACGAGATGCTGGATGTGCTTGCGCTCATCTTCCACATCGCTTGGATCGTACTTGAAGTTGGACCTGGAAATCCCGGGAAACCTCATGTAGAGATTCTGTACAGAAAGCGTGAAGGTGTTGATCTTGTAGTACTCTTGCTCGGCGATGGCGAAAAGGTGCTTGCATGCTAGGAAGGGGCTGAGGAGAAGCTGCTTCTCGGTCGGCCTGTTTTGCCTCTTGTCCCGGCGATGTCTTCTAATGCTGATCGGACGACCGGGCTTCTGGACAGCTGCGCGGACGATGAGGACGAGGAGCTCGTCAGGCAGCCCCTGCAGTGTTGGTGAGACGGTTGCCATCTTGCTTTTTGGTTGTTGGTACCGCTGAGTAGTGTATGTGTGTCTGTACATGGGCTCGGTACAGACACGGAAGGCCAAACATACATCGCAAGTGGTATTGTAGGATGTGTTGTGCTGGGTATTGCGGACAAAGCCATTGTGAACATCCAACACCACGAAGGTGTTGTAATGAATGGAACACCTTGTGAGGAAGTTGCAGTATCGTGAATAGCATGAATAGCGGACGAATATTCACATGGTTCGCGATCTCGTTGTCCGCGGAGGAGGACACTCGGATGATGGGAAATGAGTTGGTATCCTCGAGTCCTGGTGAAAGAACAACAGCATAGGGCGCAAGTCATTCGCTGAAAGAACAGACTTATGGTACATGCCTGCTGCTACTCTTACTCTCACACTGCTCCTGCTGTCTTGGTTAGCAGGCATGCTAGAAAAGCAGCATCGTGATCTCAAAAGACCTACCATTCCTTGCTCATACCCCTCAAGTCATCCTCATAGTGATGCTAGGAAACGCCATCAGCGTATAGACCTTCTCCAGAAATGTCATCTCACGACCATCCATCTCCACATCACTTTGCCCTGAATCACCACCACGCTGCTCGAGGAAGAAGTACCTCTCCTTCAACAGCGGTGAGTGCCCCCCAGCCTTCAGCAGCCCGCGCAAAGCCCGATTTACGCTGAGGCCCACCTCATGCATGTAGCAGACTGATTCCGGCAACTGCTCGTCTTCACCGGGAGTCCACATACTGAACGCACTACGCCCCAGACTCGCCGCATGTGTCATCTTCACAGTCAGCGAGCGAAGATCAGGGTACGAGGATGCAACATCTTGGACGAGGTGTTCGAGACACTTTGCCTCCTTCCCCTTTCCCTTCCCCGGCCCTAGTCCTTTGTCGACCCAGCGCTGAGCCAGAATGACCGGGATCCTGACCTCGAGGTGGCGGATCTTGTTCCACTCCGAACGATCTTCTTTCACGGGAAACTCGATGCGTCCGTCCTTTTGGATCTCGAAGTTGTCAGCACTGATAGAGAAGATGTTGGCATCATAGAATTGAGTTTTGGCCGTGAGCCAGAGCTTCGCGTTGGCCTGCAGAGGGAATAGTAGGTTGTCCTTCTGGGAGCGGGTGCCGTTCAGCTTGTGGATGCGAAGGTTTTCGGTGTTGATCATGCCCTTGCTTTTCGTTGCGTGGTAGGCGATCTGCTCGATGATCTCGTCTGGCAGACCAGTGAGGGTGTTTTGCGGGACGAGCGCCATTTTCTGTGACGTTTCGCTGTGGTGTGGTTGTCGCGCGATGGCCAGTGTATACTAAGTCAGAGGGAGGTGCCATGTCGGCTATATGGAGAAATGTCAGTTTGTTGAAGTGTTATATGAAGTGTCGAGGACAACGCGTTCATTCAAATCATTCACTTGAGATGTGTCGTCCAGCGCATGAGGTCGGGAGGTTTCGAAGTGTGAATAGGGGTGCTTCGCATCGGTACCGTCGACCTTTCACAGGGGTAGAACTGAATGTGAGAGAGGCTTGCACTTTGCTCGCCATAGCCTCCCATATCGTCTGGAGACCGTGTCGGCGGCATACCACTGTGAGCTGTCATTCCCGTCCAGCTATGCGCGACTGCCTGCTCAAAGCCATGGAGGGCGATGGTTTCCTTGCCGGTATGCTAGTCGACGGACATTATCCAGTATCATTGGGAAGCCCTGTCCGTGAAGCCAACGCGCACGGTACTCCAGGGGATCGGAAGGCCTGAGAGATGCAGGGAAATGGCACTTGGGTCGTTGCAATGTGATTGTAGCTCTCTCTCGGTATATCACCGCCGTGGTGCCTACTGTGTTTGCCATTGCGAGACGTAAGTAGCAGCATGTCTCATACCATCATACCGCTGCGTGTTCATGCATCAGCCTGTCAACGCCATCGCGAGACATGCAGACTAGTAGCAGTCATGAGATGCCTCTCCTCAAAGAGAGTCGTGGTTGTTTGTCACGAGCGCGTATCGCGCCAAAGGGTGGGGTGCATCTTGCCAACCCTGGATGATGCCACCCTGCATGAGCCACCCTGCACCTGGACCAAAACAATCGATTGTCCCGGCAGCCTATTGCAACCAAACAGACCGTCAGCTCCGTCAAACTCCCCGCTGCCGAGCAAGCAATTCCAGCAACCCACACCACTATCGTTACACCGCTCTTCGACAGTCACCATTACCCGGTTCGCAAGAGGTCAAGTGAGACAGAAACGCACCTGCAGTCACGCTACAGCTCGTACCTGCAGATCTGAGTGGGCTTGCATGTGACAGAAGGACGCAAGACAGTTGAGACTTTCGCCTTCGACACAGTCTCCTACCGCAAACGCAACAGCGACAGCAACAGAATCCAAGCAACATGGCCCAGACTGCCCCAGCACCGCATTCGCCTGCCGAAGTGCCTAAGAGGCCAAAAGGTACAACACCACCACAGCAAAGGGAACCTTGACAGAAGCTAATGCGTCTCCAGGCATCCTGAAGAACTCGAACTCCTACCAAAACACCTCGCCTGACGCCCGCGTATCTCCTACTTCCGAACGCCAGCAACCTCAATATGACATCCCCGCCGCCGCCTCCCCAGCTGCACCAGAGCAGCAGCGACCCGGCATGCCCACCCGCGAGCTCTCGGAGAAGGAAATCGTGCAGATGAACACCGAGCTCAATGCCGGCGGCACTCGTCGCAACTCCTCGAACCCGCGAGGCAGCGTCTCAAGGCGGCAAAGCAGCCAGAGCGGGCCATCCGGTGACGGCGAGCAGAGTATGAGGCTGAAATGGGACGAAGCGAATCTGTACCTGAATGAGGGGCAGATGGGCGGCAAGATGAAGATCGATGAGCCCAAGACGCCGTTCGTGCATCAGTACGACCCCACCACCGAGGACGAGGAGGAGACGAGTGCTATCAATCCTGAAGACTTGGCCGTGGACGAGCTTGAGATGGACAAGTCGAAGGTCAAGAAGGCACCGAAGAAGAGCAGAGAAGAAGAGATCCCTGATATCGATATCGGGGAGCCAGAGCTTGAGCCGAGCAAGTTAGCGAGGAGGGAGAGCGATGGAGAGAGGAAGGTCATTGTTGAGGATGATTCGATGGATGTAGACGGCGAGGCTGGAAGGCATCATGGGGAGGAAGAGGGCATGACGACCGATGAGCTGGAGAAGCACAGGAAGTTTGAGGACATGAGGAAGAAGCATTACGAGATGAAGAATGTGAAGAACCTGCTTGGGTACGTATTCGTTCTTCAGAGGCCATGACGTTAGGATATCGCTAACGTTTGCTGCTACAGACATTCGGAGGACCTTGCGGACGACGAGGACGAGGAGATGAGGCGATGACTGAAGCTTTGCTGGTCATTTCGGTGGATTGCGAGTGATATGGGGTGGATGAGTACAGCGTTGATGCATTATGGCGTTCGAACATCACGGCATGGCTACTGCGGAAGACAGCGCGGCCTCATCACTATTGCATTGTCTGACGGCGTTGCGGCAAGCTGGGTACCTCAAGAAGGCACGAGCACATGTAATGGTATGATAGCACACGATAGCAAAGAATCAACGAACCCCAGCTACTCAGAAGGGGACAGTGGGACACGTCCTTCCGATGCGATCGTCTTCGTGTGCTGGCAAGGAATCTGACACTATTCTGTGATTGGCTCGGTTAGAGCGCATGCTAACAGCGGGCTCTACATTCACTTGTTTTCGTGAAATTCGCGTGGGCCCTTCGGCACAACACAAACACTATGGATCTCGAAACTCTTGCTGGCCATCGCGATCATACCGCCGAACATGAGTCGAACATGGCCGATGATACATGAGCGCTACCAAAGACAACGCGGAACAATCGATCTGAAACCACAGCGATGCATCGGATGCGCACGCGAGCTTGGCCTGCGACTTCTAGCCTTGCGCACAGGCCATGAGCCATCTATCCCACACTTCCTCCCATTTCACTTCATCACTGAGAGGGGTAAAGTCGGGACGGAACCACGGATACGTTGGGCTTCTAGCCCTTTGCACCGGCGGAGCCGGCGCCAGCAAGCAATGATGCGCACATGGTATGGTCCTTGGCGAGCCGGCACCTCGTGTATTGCGACGAAGCGCTGCTTAGACGAGGCAATATACGTGCTTCACGCTTGTGCTGATGTTACCGCCGGTCCACCAACATGATCTCCTTGACGGAGCAGCCCGCCAAGGCTCTCATATAACCGTCTTCTCTTCCCTCTTTCCTACTGATCTCTTGGTAAGATTATCAGCTTCGCTGCTTTCTACAGGCTCTTTCTTGAGCGTCCATTCGTTTTCGTAACATTCAGTCATTCCTTCTATCGTGCAGAGCACACTACACCCTCCCGGCGAGGTAAAAGAGACTATACAAGATGAGGTTCTCACGGATTGCGGCTGTGGCTGCAGGCGCTTCTGGAGCGCTGGCGCAGACGTTTTTGAAGAGTACGGATGCCAATGGGATTGAGTTCTGGCAGGCCACTTTCAGCACGACTGTTGGGAAGGGAGATGCACAATTCGTGAGTCCGTACGTAGCGAAGGTCTACGGGAGGATGATCTGACACAACTCGTCTTCTGACAGGGTATGGCTCTGCCAGCCGCCTCCGAGTCCAGCATGATAGACGAATACATCGGCCACCTCGTTGTACCCAAAGTAGCGTCAGGCACATGGATGGGCCTGAGCCACATGAGCGAGATGACTGGCTCCCTGCTCCTTCTCGCCTGGCTGGACGGCGACGAGGTCATGACTTCTTTCCGCTACGCCTCTGGGTACGTCGCACCAGACATCTACACCGGTAACGCTACGCTTGCCAAGATCAGCCAATCCAGCAACGACACCCATTTCGAACTCACATACCGCTGCGAAGGCTGTTGGAAGTGGAACCAAGCGGGTGCTACTGGGTCTCAGGTTCCGGCTACGACTTCGGCAGCTGCCCAGCTCATTGGATGGGCGCAGGCGACAAGTGCACCTACGACACCTGATGATGCCGATTCAGCGATCAAGCAACACGCAAATGACGGTATCTTCGGCGCTCTGGTGGCTTCTGCCAGGAACTCCGCCTACACTTCTTGGGTCAGCCTGGCGACTGCTACTTCCTCCGCCGCTGCAGCTACTGGGACAGGTGTCTCAAGCGGTAACAGCACGGGCAGTGCTGGCGCATCTGGCACAGGGACTGCGGCTGCTTCTGCTGCCACAGCGACCGCTGCAGCTTGCCCTTCCAAGAACTCGATGGCCAACACGACATGGGACTACATCATTGCCGGAGCTGGTGCAGGCGGTATCCCGCTTGCTGACAGGCTATCCGAGTCTGGCGCCAGCGTTCTGCTCATTGAGAAGGGCCCGCCATCATCTGGTCGCTGGGGTGGAACCATGAAGCCCGACTGGCTGGTGGACACCAACCTCACGCGCTTCGATGTTCCAGGCTTGGACAATGAGATCTGGGCTGATTCCACTGGCATCGCCTGCGAAGACTACTCCGTCATGGCTGGCTGTGTGCTTGGTGGTGGTACTGCCGTCAACGCTGGTCTCTGGTGGAGGGCCAACCCTGAAGACTTCGACTACAACTTCCCGGCAGGCTGGAAGGCGGCCGATATGGAGCCAGCTATCAGCCGTGTCTTCGATCGTATCCCATTCACTCAGACCCCATCGATGGATGGCATCATATACAAGCCGTGCGGATATGACATCGTGGGCGGTGCTCTTGCTGCTGCTGGATGGGACAATGTGACTGCTGACGACGTGCCTGGCAAGAAGAACATGACTTTTTCCCACCCGAACCACATGTTCTCGCATGGTGAACGTGGTGGTCCCATGGCGACTTACCTTGTCACTGCAAGTCAGCGCAAGAACTTCAAGCTGATCACCAACACCACTGTTAACCGCGTTGTTCGCGACGGCAGCTCCATTACGGGAGTAGAGGTCGAGGCGTTCCTAAACGGCGGCCAGTGCGGTACCATCAACGTCACCCCAAAGACTGGCAAGGTCATCCTCAGTGCTGGTGCCTTTGGAACTCCCAAGATCCTCTTCCGCTCTGGTATCGGTCCCCAAGATCAGCTCGAGGTCGTCAAAACTGCTGAAGGCTCCAAGATGGTCAATTCGTCGCAGTGGATCAACCTACCCGTCGGCTACAACTTGGACGACCACACCAACACCGACATTGTCATCACGCACCCGAATGTCTCGTTCTACGACTTCTACGGCGCCTACGACAAGCCGATCACATCGGACAAGGACCGCTACCTCGATAACAGGACTGGCATCCTCACGCAGTCTGCTCCTAACCTCGCGACCGTGTTCTGGCAGGAGATCGAGGGTGCCGACGGCATCGTACGCCAATTGCAATGGACTGCTCGCGTCGAGGGCGGCCACGACATCGAAAGCAAGAAGGCGATGACTATCTCGCAATACCTCGGTCGTGGTGCTACATCTCGCGGAAGGGCTACCATCAACGGTGCTTTGGACATGACGGTCTCGACCGTGCCTTACTTGAACAACAAGTACGACGTCTCCGCCGTTGAAGCAGGTATCGAGACTCTGATCGCCTCGCTTGCGAAAGACCCAGCCATCAAAATCATGTTCGGCCCGGTAAACCAGACCGTTGCACAGTTCCTGGCATCATACCCACTCACGACTGGCGAGCGAAGCGCAAACCACTGGCTGGGCAGCTGCAAGATGGGTCTTGACTCCGGCCTCGTCAACAACGGTTCTGCTGTCGTCGACACCAACACGAAGGTGTACGGTACTGACAACCTCTTCGTGGTGGACGCTTCCATCTTCCCGGGCATGACATCGACCAACCCTAGTGCACTGTTCGTCGCGGCTGCTGAGCACGCTTCGCAGCTGATCTTGGGTCTTCAGAGCACCTCCGCCGTGGCTGTTAACGCTACGAACGGTACCGCGCCTCATGGTACTGGCATCGTCGGCACCGCATACCCGAGCGGTACTGGCTTCTCGGTCAGGCCGATCGGTACTGCGCCAGCAAGCAGCTCGAAGTGCACGAAGGACGTCACGATCACTCGCAGCAAGCCTGCGGTTACAGCTTCTGTCTCGTCCTCCCTCTCTGCGCCAGTCGCGGTCGCCACCACTGCTGAGTCGGACCTCCCTCATCCCAGCTACACCCAGTCAGTCGGTGGCTTTGCGCCGTTCCCTTCGCAGAACGGCACTCTCGCTGGCCCGACGGGCCTTAGCGCTACTGCCTCATCGGGCTACGCTTCTCCCACAGGCGCTGGTGCCGCTGTCGGGCAATGGCAGCGCTGCGGAGGTGTTGGACACTCCGGTTCGTCAAGCTGCGTCGAAGGCTTGGTCTGCAAGGAGTGGAACACCTACTAGTAAGTTCTCCAACTGTTTCTCTGCTGCGGGAACTCCATGCTGATGGATTACTAGCTCCCAGTGCGTTACGCCCGACATGTAGCGATGATGGACCCGTCATAATGTTTGCGAGCTAGAGCTTCTGGAAGCGCCTCTTCTGTTCTTGTATACTGTCTTCAGCGAAACGTTTTTGCGAATGAAACTAGATTACGAACACTTTCTGCAATACTCTCGCCGCATCCATCTCCACTGCGAGTTTGTTCGCTTCCCAGATTGTGCCCATGCCGCATGGCTTCAGCAGCGATGACCTGAGTCTCATCTAAGCGACGCATCATAGCAATGGTGCAATCCTTCGCGACTGCACAAGAAGCGCGTGAAGCGCCATCCCGTACCTGAATCGCCATTAGGTTTCGTCGGTCCTGCCTCCTAGCTGCATAGACTCCCCACGGGAGTACATATTGGGTGACAAGCGTACAAGCGTAGCAGTGCCACAGCAGCGTACGCAATATGCGCGGCAGTGCGAACCGTCGCCTGATGCCGCTTGCATCGGGCAGTCTTCGGCTTGTTGATTGCTGAGCTGAGAGCTGAGCTGGAGGGAGCTCACGTGAGAGCCCACTTTTGTGCGGCGCACGAGCCATCTACCTACCCCTCCTTCCGCTTTGAGCGCTAAGGTGACTGCTGGCCACACTTCACTCCATCTTCATGCAGTGACATGAGGGCTGACCTGCCCGATTTTCATCGCTCGGGTTCCGATGCTCTGGAGCCTGCAGGGGTGCTTGTGATTACAGGACACGATCAGTGAGAACAGTGGCGCTCGCCAGCTGGAGAAGGAAAGCCGCTGTCTCGCCGTGATGGTGTACGCGAACCTTTCTATCTCACGAAGCTAACTCCACAGCTCGGGCGTTCTCGGTATCACAAGATGCTCAACAAGGCGGAGCTGAGCGCGACGATGAACATGGCACATCTTCGCTTCATGCAACATGCTCCCTGGAAAGTCCTTCTTACCCGAAGTGTCGGCCCGCTGCACACCAGGTAGTATCCCACGCTGCAAGTCACGCCTGCAGCACCAGGGTAACAGCCATCACGGAATCTGACAGCCATCGTGAGGGGAAGAGAGAGTCCTACTGGCCAGGCGCGCAACCCCCACGAACACCTGCAGGTCTCTTCATGCTCCCCAGGACTGCAGGCTGTTGAACATTGACCCATCCTGTCAGACCTGACGACGCACAGCGTTTTAGTGTCCAAGACTCACATCACTACGCATTGGCTAGACTCCACTTATACAAAGGCGACGTTAGCCGCTTCCTCTTATGCTCCATCGTTCGCTTGCGCGCTCGGTCTCCTGCAATACCTCATACCTCCTACCTTACGTTGCCCAGCTTTGGCTCCGAAGCAATCGATCCAGCGAAGACTTCGGTCATGAACCATCAAAGGGTCATTATTGCAGATTACCCGTTACCGATCGAACAAGTCAATCGTTGAACCACGGTAACAACATTGGTCCGTGCGACTGTCGCCACCAGGAAGCATCAAAAGTGAGCCTGCCAAAGCTATACATACGATAGGGGATGAGTTCGCCAGTCAGTAATGGAACAATCCATGACAGAATCAGCAACGCTGCTCAACGCTCAAATCGGATTCTTGGTACATTCCTCCTCAATGTCAACAACTACACAGATTAGCTGACGCTACGAGCAGGACACACATGTCGCCCTTATCCACATACCGTTGCGGCTATACCCAATCTTCGTCCACGCTATCTCGACTCTGATATTACAACATGATAAGCGAGGTCCTGATGGCAGCATTGTCCAACCCAACCGGCCGTGGCAGTATTGGCACCCCTTCGTCAATGTGTCGATCACCCCGAACGAGTGCTCTGTAGTATGTCCGCGTGAGCATGCGAATCGTCTGTTTGCGCCGCTCCTTATCGGTCTGGATGCGGCTGCGCGGAAGTCCGTGTCAATCAGCAAGGAAGACTACTCGGTGATCATGATCGGAGGCGCAGGACTAGAAGCAGGAGAGCGGGTCCTGGATCTCACGAGCCCACTGGCAATGGCGGGCATATCCATCTTCTTTATAACGAGCTACTGGTCTGATTTTGTGCTGGTCCCATTCGAGGCTCGTAGCAGGGTCATCCACGCTCTCGAATTCCGTGGTTTCGTCTTCGAGGCTGAAGCCGACAGTGAAGCCGGGCATATGACGAACCCTGCCTCGCCGCTTCTACGCTCTCATCACCGAAATGGGTCATCGACATCGTCGTTCGACCCTCCCTCTTCGCCAAGCACGCCACCTCCCTCGACTGTCTCGGAGCTACAGTTGAAGACATTCAAAACGCTGAGTAGAAATGGAGTTTCGCCGTCTGTCGATGAAGCGATGGAGCTCGTCACCTGCGCCGCAACCAAGGACACTACAGCTAGCTCAAGAACTACACACTTTACCGAAGGCAAGTTGCAGCTGGGGTTACTGAAGTGTCTGACAGCTTCTCCACCTCCCAAGTTCTTGTCACTTACATTGACTGACACGGAGTCCGCCTCTTTGACTCTGGACAAAGAGCTACTGCCACTCTTTCCAAATGATGGTGAGGACCTGTTGCTCGGCAAAGACGGACCGGAGCAGGTTGCTATTACACTCGACCTGAAAGATCTCCCACTGGAGAGCACAGGCATCGTTTGCGGTGTAGCGAGCCGGCTGATTGATGGCATGAAGGGAAAGCTTGGCAGTGAGCTGTTCAACATGAGCTATTTGAGCACGGCGAAGGCTGGGCATGTCATTGTGTATGAGGAGGAGCTTGCTATTGCTCTGAAGGCTTTGAAGGGGGCACAGGTCAATGGGAGCAATGGGAGCAATGGGAGCAATGGGAGCAATGGGAGCAATGGGAGCAATGGGAGCAATGGGAGCAATGGAAGTAATGATAGTAATGGGTCGGCATGAGCCGTGCCTATTGAGTGCCCTCTCGAGCGTTGCTGCTCCTGGCCAGCAGGGCGGTCACTGAGAAGCCAGGATCGAGTACTGTGGACTGTACATGTTCTCCGTGTCCAAACACTGTCCGCAGTGACTGGTGGTAGTCTTTGGCTGCGTTGTTTCTTCGTGGAACATAGAAAGTAAGGCATCTTACGCTTTTTGGCTACACCGCCTCTCAACCTCACGCTTTGTTTGAAGTTGCATTGGCACATTGCATTGATATCATGGCAGCAACATCATCGGAGACACAAGACACTTGGTACTGTAACGTCTGCCTCGAGCAGCACAACGGTCAACCGCCCTTCCTCGTCGGCGATGACAAAGTGTGCGGCAAAACCTTGCTGCATATTTTCAAAGACTCCACCAAAAGCGAGTCCAACTTCCCACCTCGGTGGGGCACTACGGTACTGGATCACTGGGACAGTAGGTATCGACGAGTAATCGACACTCACCTAGTGAAGACCCTTGACCAAAGAACGAAGGAATGGAGTGTACCGGAGCAGTTGCGTATATATTGTACAAGAAGATACGCACAGGAGACGTACGCACAGAGGACAGCGGAGCCATGTGGTGCCTTCCTAGGGAGGTGGGAGGACAAGAGAGAGTGCCGCCGCTGCGACAGATGTGGAGGGTACACTTGCCTGCAGTGCCGCCTTGCCTTCCCACCGGAAGGAAGAGATTACAAGGCGAAAAAAATAAGGCACCCTTGCCGACCTGATACAGCCACCGAACAGAGAGCCCGAGAGCAAGCTTTCAGTGGTCTGCAGCGAGGCTCGCATTATCAAGAATGCCCGAATTCGCAGTGTCGGAAGCGGATTGAGCTTGCCGAAGCTTGCAATCACATCAAATGCCCGTGTGGCATGGACTTCTGCTACATATGTGGCCAGCCAGCGAAACCAGGTTCGGGCCATTGGGGGCGTGGAGGCTGTGTTCAATACGGGAGACCGGGCAATGGACTCTATGACGAATTGTTGGCGGACGAAGATGACGATGACCTGGACTCGGACGAAGACATGGATGAGGTAAGACTTCAGATGGAGATGCTGTATCGCATCGATGGTATTGCTGCGAGACCGGCTGGGTAAGCTATCTGACCCGGTACGAAGGAGTATTTCGCTGACGAAACAGGCGTCGGCGGTGATTGCGGCGCCGCTGCATGCCATACAGATGGCCTTTACGCCCGCATCGAATTCCGGGAGTCTCGAACACGCAGCCACCGTCAATGCTAAGGAGAGGTGTCAGGTTCATGGCA
Organism: Neocatenulostroma microsporum; assembly: GCA_022814695.1. NCBI lineage: Eukaryota > Fungi > Ascomycota > Dothideomycetes > Mycosphaerellales > Teratosphaeriaceae > Neocatenulostroma > Neocatenulostroma microsporum. The sequence continues at coordinate 24,445 of JAKLLW010000663.1, forward strand.
GGCACAGCACGGCGTCTCGTACCTGCACGTCGACGCAACAGGTAGAAACGAGAGGGAGCGCCGGAAAGATGCTTTATACGATATGGCGTTTGAGATGCAGTGCACCGAATACCAGAGCACCATACTGCCTATGAGTCTACCATTACTGCTGATACTGTCCTGACCCAATAGTCCAAGTCTGACAACCATCCTTGCCGTACTTCTTCGACACGCCCGGTACGCCGGCCCGAATTTCTGTGCATAGCTCATAGAATTGTTTCTGGCACCAGTATTGGGGCACCCACGCTGCGGGCTTGCACTTGCCTAGACACCATCGTTAGCTCAGACTCTACGTGACCCCAGTATTGGCCAACACTATAGGCTGTCAGGTGATAGGAAGGAGTGAAGGGGGGAAAGAGAGGAGCAAGCAAGGAGGGCGGGGAGGACTGTACCAGTAATCGCAACCTTCCAGCCAACTTTCACGCCCTTCGAGGCGTACGAGCTCGGAACCACCATGTTGGTTTTGCCGCAAAACTTCTCGATGGCTGAATTGACGTGGGGCCCGTTTGATACCTGCTGGCAAAGTTGTTGGTTTGTGAGAGCCGTGGCAGAGGCGGCCATAGTAAGGAGGGCGAGAAACTTCATGGTTGGATGGCGTCGGAGTATCTTGTGTGTGAAAGTATAACAGGTCCCCAAGCAGACGGAGCGAAGGTACTCCATAGAAAGTTGGGGCTTGGCTGTTTTCGGAAGACAAAGGCAATACCAAGGTTTTCTGAAGGTACTTGGCTGGATGTGGACAAAGAGAGGTGAGAATGCTGGGACACTTGAAATCTTGCTATGCTTTACAAGCTGGGAAATGGCTTGGGCTAGTTATTAAGACTGCGTCTTGCAGCTCTCGAATCCTCGCTCTCGCTTTCTGGAACCAAGCGTATAGCTAGTTTGTTGAGGATAAGCATCGTAGGCTGACAAGGCTGTGGGTGCGAAGGGATGCTGCCGGGCCCTTTGTCCGGCGACCTTGTTGTTGTCTGGGCTCAAGGGGTGGATGGCGCATTGATATGAGGAAGGCCATGGTCGTCTCCTGAGGTGTAGGTGCAGAGGATGGAGATGATGGGGGGGACATCGAAGTCTATGCCTCACTTTCTGGGGCGTCGTTGGCCCAAACTCCAGATTTGCAATCGATACCTCCGGAGGTACGGCGAGGGCGCAGCAAAGGAGCCCACGCATGCAGAAGAAGCAAAAGAATGGAGCAGACCGGAGTCGAACCGACAACCCAATGATAGCCGTCGATGACAACAGCACAACATTGTATCTTACCGGTTAGACCACCACTCCTGGCGATGAAGCAGGCTGGATTCTAACCAACATCCCAATACCGACGGCTGACTTCAGCTATCAAGGCACTGTATCTACCAGGTAATGCACTGCTCCGATGTTAGACAAGGCCGGAATCGAACCGAGCGTCCCACGTCAGATCGCCGAAATAGCTGTCACATACGTGTATCTTTCCATTTGGACCACTTGCCTGGGTGCCCCGAAGTTCTGGTTGGGCTAATATAGCATCCTTGAGGGCAAGCCGAAGTTCAGCAGTGCCGAAGGAAGGAGTGACGTCCGCCTCTGAGATAGTCAATGCCTTCCTCACCGCTATAGCTGCTGCTAGCCCCATACCGTCTGCGAAGTAGGTACGACAGCGATCACTTTGACCCAAGAATTCCTGTTTCGTCACAGACTTCAATCGCAAGGTTTCTTCTCTACCCCACACAGTCTATGGCCCGAAGTGCTTGATCGCGCCTTCCGGCATACCTTTCGGGTCGTCCTTATACGGCATAGCCTTCTCTGCCTCTGCAAAGGCATCATAGCCGTAAAAGAACTCTCTGATCGGCTCACTCCATCCCGGCGCAGCCAACGGGAACGGCGAACCCTGCCAGTACTGCTTCAACCTTGGATCTTCTTCCGTCAAGGGCTCGTTGTAGTGCCTGTAGAACATCGCATTGGACAGCAACTGCGTGACATTGTTCCTAGGGATACGCAGCTGATTGAGCAGCTCAAGGCGCGTCTCAACGCTGTCTTCGGCCGTCCAGTTGGCGAAAAGCACCTCGAGAGCTGCAGCATCTTCTAAACCCATCGCTCCACCTTGCGCCTGGAAGCGATGGTCAGCAGACGCTTCACAAAGTCTGAGTACTACTCATCAGTATGCGTACATGGGTTGGCTGCATAGGGTGAGCGGCATCTCCAATCAGCGCCACCTTCCCTCTAGTCATGCGAGGCAACGTATCCCGATGGCCGACGGTGTAACACTTCATGGTATCCGCATGCTTAGTGATCGCACTGAAGCCAGGGTGGAAGTCACCGAGCACCTCCAGCACATCCTCTACTGTTGCCGGAGAGTTCCAGTCTTCAGCGTCGACCTGATGCGGCTTGGTGTTGTGGAAGACAGCAAAGTTCATGAGCCTGTCCTCTCGGCATGGGTACGTTACAAACATGACTCCAGTCTTGGGATCGTATGTGTTGCAGAAGCCAGACGGCTCAT
>JAKLLW010000664.1:0-26940 GCA_022814695.1 Neocatenulostroma microsporum
CCGCTCGAACTTATACTTTACTTATAGTAGTATAAATACTGTTACAAATACGAGCCTTATCTACTAAGTATATAAGAACTCCTTCTAATACTCCTTCCTTCTTCCTCCTTCTTCTTCTTATCGACGAGATACTATATCCGACCGATACTATACTCGACCGATACGAAACTACTAGTCTACGAAGAAAATACTAATAACGCTCTTATCGTCTACGACGCTACGACTACTACTAGCTAGCTAGCGTTCTAAGTTAGTTCTTACTAGCTTTAGTTACCTACTAACTTTACTACTACTCTTAATAGTATACGCTTAGTAGAGGACGAGAAGCTAGTCTTTACTAAGTAAGTCTATAGCTATATCTACGAGTATATTAATAGGTAGTATATACTTTAGGACTAGTAGATTAGTACTATCTATACGTTTACTTAGAACCTAGCTATAAATACCGTTAAAGACAACTTTCTAGATCTTTAAGAGTATATTAGTACTATAAGGGATCGCTACTAGAAGTAGCGCTAGTTCTAGACGAAGCTTCTAAGTAAGCCTTAGTTCGCTAACGAGATAAACTATCTATATCTCCTAGAGATCTACTAGTCCTCGGCCTTAAGCTAGAGTACTAATACTATCCTTAACCTCTTTAGAGACATTACTCCTAACTAGTTCTACCGCGCTATTAGTAGGACTATCCTCGATAGGATTATTAGCGACGACCTAAAGCCGTTCGTTATTACTAAGGTATATATTAAGACTATAGATATTACCTCGATCTAGTCTACGATTAAGGCCTCGTTACGAAAGGAAGATCTATTTATATAGCTAATTAAGGAGAATCTAGTATACGAAGTAAAGAGAGTATTTATACGTAAGTCGACTAGCGCGAGCGAGACGCTATAGATCCGTCTTCTACTAGATAGTACGTTAAGAGGCTATCTACGGAATATGACGCTAGACGTACTATATGTTCCGATACTTGCGCTTTAGTAGTAGGAAGAGAGAGAGGAGACGCTACTAGAAGAGATAGAACTACTAGCTAGTAGTAAGGAGGCACTTTAGGAGGAGTAGGCTTTAGTAGATAAGAGGAAGAGGACGGAGTAAGCGGCGCTTACCGTATTAGATACTAAGGTAGCGAGGAGGATTGCGGACTAGCTCGAAGCCGACTATAGTAGAGAGGTATTTAACGGACGTAATCGCGCGCTTCGTAGTACTCGTACTAGGTAGGGGCCTAGTATAGCGCTAGCTAGAGTAGGAGATAGTAAGGATATACTAGATAAGGATAAGGACGAGGATACGTAGGAGGCTACTAGCGTAGATAGTAAGGAGGATATAGAGTAAGGCGCTAGTAAGAAGAGAAAGAGGTACTACGACTAGAGCGTTACGGATATAGAGCCTAAGGATATAGAGATAGACGACTAAGGTACTATTAGTAGATAGTATAAGAGTACTCTTATCTCTAGTAGTAGGAAGAAGTATACTTATAGTAAAGGCAATCGTAAGAACGCGATCCTAGTAGCTATCTAGACGAGCTTAAATAGCGATCCTACGCGTATCGAAGGCGTAGAACTATAGGACGTTATAAACCTTATCTATAGACTTAGCGTTACGATAGCGGAGGGTAGGTACTACTACTACAACTATCTCCTACTTACTATAGACAAGGTTGGCTTATATAAGCGTAATAAGAGCGAGTAAGACCTTATCGACTTTATCTATATATACGCTAGTAAAGGTAACAAGCTCGCTAACTAGCTAGTATCGGACTAAGTATACGAGCTTATTAAGTATCCTACTTGCGCTCCTAACTCCTTCGACTAGTAGAAGCTAGCTAAGTATATACCGTATAAGGAAGAGACTTATCGCTACGAGCTTACTAAGAAGCGTACGAAGGCGCTTATCGACGAGATCTATTCTAATCTCTAGAAGAAGTAGTACGCGAAAGGTAATATCGTTACTAGTATATTTAAGTAGTAGGAGAGCTCTAGCCTACTCGACATATTTATAGAAGAGATAGATATATACTATTACTACTACTATCTACTACTTAGTAGCTCTAATATCGGCTAGCTTTATAACTACTACTATTCTGTCTTCTAGTAGTATATACGTATAGATTCTTAGTACTACGAGTAGATAGCTTACCTATATCTAGATCGTAATACTACGCTTATCTCGTACTCGTACTACTATAAGTATACGCTAGCGAACTAAGCGACCTTCTTCTATTATATCGACCTTAATATCGAGACTCTCTTTACCGATAACTCGATAACTAACGTTATCTAGGGCTCTATCTCCTTAACTTAAGAGAACGAAAAGAACTATACTAAGATTATTCTAAAGCTATATAACTAGTTTAGTAAGTACTAGAGCGATATTAAGGAGCGTAACGTACTACTAAAGAGTAGTTATATAAACGCTATCTCTAGCGAGTACTTTATAGTAGAAGATACTAAGAAGTATAAGACTAACTAGTATAAGGACGTATATAGCTCTAGCGATATACGTATCTCTTTACTATAGCTACTATATAGATCTACTAGTCTATCTACTAGTAAGCGTATTATAGGCCTACTATAGTTTATTAGTATTTATATAGATAGTAAGTCGCTCGACAACCTTAATACTAGATCTATTAAGGCGATATCCTCTATATACTATACTCTCTTAGTAGGACTAAGTATACTATCTAGTAAGCTAAACGTCTATAGCGTACCTAGTAAGCCCTTTACTACTACTATATAGGTTAATACTAACTACTTTCTTTCTAGCGCTCTTATTAGCTACTTTACCTTTAATAATATCGCTATTAAGAAGGAGTAGAAGTTATTATTTAGTAAAGACTAGAAGACGCGTAAAGACTATATTAAGGCTATATACGATAATATTATTATATAAGGCTACTTATAACGTAGCCCTTATAGCTAGTAATATAGCTAAGAAGGTACCTATAAAGAATACTATTACGATTAGCGCTAAAGAGATAGCTAAGAAGTTAAAGAAAGATACTATAAAGGTAGAAGAGTTAGAGCTTAGTAATAGTAGTAATAAGAGTATAGATCTAAAGGAGATTAGTACGCTTAGTAATAAGGACGTATTACGTAAGAAGGATAAGTACTATTCTTAAGACTAGCTATAGAGTAGTCTTATAGTATAGAACGCTTAAGTAGTAGAAGTATAATATATAGAAGTATAGGTATAAGTATAGATATAGTAATAGAGTTTTAGCCTCTATTACTTAACTTGTTACTAGCTTAGTTACTTAGTTGTTTTCTAGTATATATATTAGTATATAGCGTTTTAGTAAGGTATCTAGAATAGATATAGAAAGAATAGCTAGTATATTATTATACTAGAGGTTATATTATATAACGCTACTAGAGCTATAGTATACTTATAGTTATCTAGTCTTAGATAAGATAGAATAGTAATAGCTACTACCTACGTACCTTAACTACTATAATACCTTATAATACCTTATTACCTTTACCTCTTATTCTTCGTAATATAGTCCTCTCGTTTTATCTAGCTAGTAGTATAGTATATAGTAAGAACGACTACTATATAACTATATATATAGACTATATATTAATAATACTAGTCTTAAGTTAGTAAAAAAAGTAATTATAGATATATAAATTAGAAAGTTATAGTTATAGTTATAATTATAATTAAGTATTAATTAATTAGACTATTAGCTAAATTAATCTATAAGTAAAATTTAGAATTATTTAACTTATATATAGTATAATATAAGTAAGAAGATAGTAAAATCTAATAAAAAATATTTAAGTAAATTAACTTTTTATAATATAGTAAATATATAGAAATAAGATATAGTATCTATAAATAGAACTAAGTCGAAAGATCGTAAAGTAATAATAAGTCGTATATCTTTAGACTTAGACTAAGTACCGAACGTAGGCCTTTCGCCGCTTCTAACAACTTGCTTTATTACCTAATCCTCTCCCTTATAATCTCTTGTTAGTATACTCAAAAACCTTACGGTTCGTAGTGCAACGTGTTGCAGCGATGCTATGCGTAGGACATGCCTAGGCCTGCGAGCGCGCGCGCAGCCTGCTCATCCGCTTGTATCTGTACCCGAATTCCCTCGGCGACCTCCAAAACCGCTGCATTGAGAGCGAGCGCGGCATCCATGTCCTGCTGCTCCTGTCTCTGACGAGCCTCGCACCTTTGATCTTCCTGCGACTGTTCTATAGCCCATGCAAGCTCTGCATCTTCTCGCTCCCTATCGGCGGCTGTGCGTAGATTGCGTAATCTCTCCTCCTCCCATGAGAGCGCAACACTCTGGTCTTCGAGCTCGAGCTGTTGGCGTGTGTTCAGAGCAATTTCGTTCTCGGACTGCTGGACCTCACGAGCGAAGGCTTCGTCCGACAGGCATCGCGAGCAGGAGCAGTGTGAGTCGGGCAGGGCGATACATATCTCGTTGGCGAAAGACGTCGACATCATCTCAGGCGTCTCTTTCTTTGCAAGTGATAGCGTCGAGATTCGTCGTTGCGGCTGTGCGAACGGCCACCACCATCGTGACGATGTCGTTGGCTCCGCGTAGGATATCACGGACGGGGACTTTCGTGCTGAAAGGACTCTGAAGCTGTTCTGTGCCGTCAACGGGCTGAGCGTTTCTTCAGCCTCTGGAGTGGGCATCCTCCTACTATGCCTTTCGCTGCTGCTGAAGGGAGCATCCGGAAATGGAATCAACAAACGCACACTCTCGCTGTTGAACAGGAGCCATTCGTTCATCATCTTTGGTGTCCAGCCCAACACATCACTCCAGTCGCGTATGTGGTCTATAATCCATCGGCCGATCTTATGTTGCATTGGAGGATAAATGCGCTTCTTGAAACGCTTCAGCGCTTCTGTTTCGTTCAGCTTCCTCAGCACGCGCACATCTCCAGTCCACTCTATACTAGTCTCGAACTTGACCTCACGGGAGCACTGCTCGGAGTGCCTTCCTGCGAAGTTGCCGACGACGAGTCTGCTGGCTGCGCTATATGGATTCCGTGTGACTGGCTCACAGCTGGTGCTCACGTCTTGTTTGAGGGCGAAATCTTTGGATATGGTGAGTCAAGGACAATGTGGTTGTTTCGTATCACTTACAGTAATGGGAGTGCTGCCAGACCATATTCTTCCCAAACATATTCTCGTGCAAGAAGCGATAGTAGATAGTAGACATCTGACCAGCCCCTATCCCGGCGTGGAGAGGACCAAAGTCAGTGTATTTGAAGTATGGTAGGCTGGCATTGGGCATGCCGGGCGTGTGATTGTGGTGCCCACAGAGTATTCTCGGCATGAAGACTGCAGCAAAGTGCTGGCAATTATCCGTCTGAACCTGATAATGCGTTTGGAGCTTGATCACCCCTTGCGCTGCATGAAACTTTCAGCAACGGCTTCACGCAGTTCAGAGCTTCGACTTACCAATCTCTAGTATCACTGCGTCGATCATGTGCGTGCGTCCCACATAGAGCCTCGCAGTCAACTTTCCAGGTAAATCTGGATCTGCAGCAATGGACCGCCAGCGAAATTCGGAGGTGACATGCCCGTCTCGGCTCTTTGGGACGTTGCGGTGGAGTTCAAAGATGTTCCCGCGCACTTCTACGGCCCAATGTCGATTGACTGTGCCTAGTTCGTGCCAATTTCTTATAATCGCGGGCATAGTCATCTTCGTGCCACATCTTCGTCGCAATTGTGCAAGAGCATCGGCCGGGGTGTACCTTTCTTCATACTGCGTGTCGTCTGTCACACTGTATGCTGGAGGTAGCTCGTGCTCACTGGAAGATCCATCCATCGCATCACCAATTCCAGAGGCCAGACCCGATATCTGTTTCACAAGAGAATTCCAGCTTCCGTCCAAGGTGAGTATACACAGATACACTCTCTCATTTTCAGGGGTTGCTTCCTCGTGCTCCCTCATCTCGCGTGCCCAGGCCCAGAATTGGTCGCTTTGCGGCATGGTGCCAACCTACTACTCTTCGTCGACCCGAGAGGTACAATGCCAGCGATACACATCAAAGCCGACGGAAGCGGACGTTAATGAAGTACGTCCCGCAGAGTATGGGCGAGCCGGACAGAATTTACCGATGGCATATCTAGATGCAAGCCACATCACAACAGGCAGGACTTTAAATTATTGGCGGAGATAGAGGCGCTGAACGTTTGCAGTTGCATCTGCCAGATGCGGAACGTAGGACTAGGTATTCCCAGCGGGATCATGCACGGATAACAGGCTACGACTCCGGCGTGGAATCACGAATGGTGCATCAGGTGATTTTGTCCGACAAGAGTACATTGACAAGATACGCAGAGTATGGAGCCTCAGGAGTAATCCAGCGTAGTCTGTGTAGCACATGTAGTGTACCATCAATCGATAACGAACGTGGTCGTCGACCTGGCACCTGCGGAGGAGCTTCGCGTGCCACGTGCCATTATTGGGGCCGCCGTTGTGGCGCGCTAAAATTGCCTTCCGCGTCTGGATTCGGAACTTACTATGCAGCCATGCAGCTTCTCTCCTTCTTCTACGAGACGAGACCTCAGACGATGATGATAACTTGCGCATTACTACTAGCTGAAGTTGGTGGTGCAAGTTACGATCCAACCTTAGTTAACAAGTGATGCCGTGTTGATGCTCGCCTTGGAACCACACGAAAGCGCCAGCTACCTCCCTGCGAGTTGCTAGGTTTTCTGGTACAACAACGTTTGAGTGGCTGCATACTCACATGTGAGGCTTCTCCCTAATGCGGGCAAAGCATCTCGGTCTGGAACCTGTCAGTCTGCGTTCTCGATCGTGAAATGAGGAAGATGCAAACTGCCCAGCCCAGATCTCTCGCAGCTTGTCTCTGCAACATCGTACCGAATATCTCTACTTCCAGAAGGGCGTTGTCAATGCCTTGAGATCCCTGAGGTCCAGTAAAGCTCTTGCACGAGGGTTCCGAAGACTGAGACCGCAGGATTGGTCATGTCTCGACTGATGCCACGAGCAAACAACACTGTGGTTTGTCGCACGTCTGCCCCGACCGATACTATACTGACATACGGTACTCAAGCAACGCTCTGTAGAGGCAATTGTGTGGCTTGTCAGTGCGGCCACGCTCGGTTTGGGCTTCTACAAGACGTCCTACCACTCTATCAACATTCTCCTGAATGCCGAGAACGACAAGAAGGACGAGCTTACTACGAAGTGGGCAAAGGCGAAACAAGACGAGCTCCAGTTCATAGGGCTTACGGTTAGTCCCGGTCTTGCTCACCGAATGCCTCCTAACACTGACATTGCAATAGGCTGCGCTCGTCGCGTCGTTCATCGGCGGCGGCTTCTCATGGACGACATTCGATGCCACTCACTGGACCTGTAAAGCCGCTTGGTACAGCGCACTGTTCACGGTGATGGCAGCCATGACAATCGCCACAAATCAGTATATCACGTTACATCGCCTACGGTGTCTCGAGGAGCCTGAGGAGACTATCCGCATGATGCTTGGATCTGCCAAATCTGACACTAGGCCAGCATTGGCCTACAAACCACCACAAGCACAGTCATCCGACTCGTCAGTACAGGGTTTGCTGGCGGCAGTTCCAACACGGTCGCCATCTCCATACGACGGCGCGTTGCCATCTCCGCAGCATCGTGGCCGACTTTACTCCAACATGTCATCAGATATAGTGTACGTGGAAAAGCGCGTATGGGAGTCGCGCAAGCTAGGCGTTTTTGTCTGGCTGATAGCCTCACTAATGCTAAGGTTCGCGATTCTGCTGTTCTTGGCAGGGCTTTTAGCCTTACTTTGGAGCGAGCCTAACGCCGCAAGTTCAGGTGACAGGCATAAGGTATGACTAGAGATACCGTCTGCCCTTGCCGTGAACGACAAATTACTGAATTCTGTGCAGGTCGCTGTAGTGTCCACAGCCTTCTTCTGCATCGCGCTTGCTAGTCACATGGTCTGTCTGTTCTGGCTGGCCACTCACGTGAAGCCGCTGCGCGGTGCAGAGAAATGGCAAGAGAAAGGGCATCGTGTCCTACAAGGGGCGAAGATTCTGACTCGTAGATGTACGCTTTCAAGCTTGGAAGAAGGTCACGCTCGAGCAAGCGGTGGATCTTGAGGGCGGTTCGACGGTGGTCTACCGTATGTCTAACCCGCAACGAGGAAGGTGGTGTTATCTCGGATTACAGTAGCCGCACCGAGTGGCGTTGGCAGGATACGCTCGATCCGACGGGAAAGTATCGTTTGCAGGACTACACGAGCTCTGACAGCGCTGTATAGTGCGATGAGTTGATCGCATTACATCAATGTTGAGATCATGGTTCTGGTTTCTCAGAAGTCAACCGACCGAGCAGTCTGTCCAATTTGCTGCGTCATTCAGGGCCGGGCGCCGATGTGATCAGCTTCCTGGAGGACAAGGTAATATCCACCACCAAATCCAGATCAATTCTCTGTACTCCTGCTGTGTTGTGTGGTGGTGGAATGTTCTGCTCTGACGTAGAGACATTGGCTTGAAAAACGCATCGCTCAATCGTCTTCTTCTTGACGCACATATCCGAAACAATCTCGATGTCATGGCGTGCCTTACTAGAATCGAGCATCTGTCGCAGCTCTGCCTTGAACTGCCGTCTCGGGTATGGACACCTTGCTGCAGCCCATGGTGGCCTTCGGCCAAGCTCTCACGTACCAGCCGAACCCGCTTTTCGAAGAGGCTAAATCTTGGAAGCCAAAGACCAGCGCTCCATCATTGTCGACACCGATCAGCAAGAGAATCGTGGGAACGCCACTCGATGTGCCGCGTCCGTCGGCGATTGGATGGAGCACAGCAACGGAATGTACGCCAGGCTTCCATTTTGGTACACGTATTGACTCATAATTTACGTCGTCGAATGCTTTTCTCTTGCCTGTCCATGCGTCGCGAAAAGTGCCCCGGTTCGTGATTAACCCCGCACTATCATGGTAGAGGTACGATGCCTGGTACAAGCGTTCAGCCAGAGTTCGAGCGCTAAGACGAATACCGCACTCATGGAAGCGCGAGAGTCTGTGGGAGAGGTCAGGCACTACTTGTGGGAAGTACATCGATTGGACGGCGCCCTGAGCAGCACCTACGCCGAGCAGCGCAGTATCCTTTCGAACGTACTGATCGTTGCTGTTTGGCAGCTTCTGAATAGCGATTGAGAGATCGCCGGTGCTTTTTCCAGGCGCGGTACAAGGCAGGATAGCCCTGTCACCTTCCACAGCGAAATCAACGCTCAAGCCTTTGTTGGTCATACCGAAAGGCCGTCTTTCCTTGTTAAACCTGGAAGGCCTGTTTTCTGAGTAGAGGAAGATGTCACCACTTTCTTGGAAAGCCGATGGATGATCAGCCAATAGACCATGCAGCTCCGCAGGTTCGGAAGACTTCCACGCGAATAACGTATAGTCATCCGACGAATTCATGATCTCTTTCTTGGAGTCTGATGAAAGCGTTGACTCCTTCGCCGTAGAGGAGCGCCATATTGACCGAAAAGAGACCCATGAGGCAATATGCAAGATCTTCGATTCGAGTAGTCTCTCTGTTCGCAGCCCACGACATTCGTCTGGCGATCGTCGTAGTAGAGGGTTTACGTATCCCAGTGAGGCTCTCCTGCGGGACCCCTGTCACCTGGGATAAGAGGCTGCACAAGCTATGCTTGGTACCTAGAAATGTCCAGTCGGCGGAGTAGAAGTGAGCATGCTTTGGTGCCAGCAGCTCTTGAAGTGTCTAGCCCCTTGAGAACCATTTGCTGCTACAGAATTGCTCTGGGGTCTGCTCTACATCAGACAAATGCGTCACGCCTTGCAAATACACATAGCATATCTCAGCCTTCTCGTACCAGGCATACATGGAGTTGATTGCTTCAGAGAGCTCTGCGCTGCTGCTTTTGTCGATGCAACAAGTGTCGATCCAGAGAAATTGGTGTCCATCTTCGGTCGCTCGTCGAACTGCTCCGGCAACTTTGGCATAACCTTCCTTGGCAGTGCTGACGCTCCGAACCACGTCGCTAAACAGCACCTCGTCGGCATACCAGCGGTGCGACAGTATAGCGTAGGGTGGGATGTTGCTACCTTCGAATGAGACCAGCTCCAGTTGACCGTGGTCGAGATCGCACTTCTGAGTATCGAGCAAGCGCATGGTCAAGCACTGGAGTTGCTGGAGTTTTGAAGATGGTGTGGCGGCTGTGACGAACTAACAGTGGGGGCTGACCGCAAATCGACGTTGGTGAGTCTTTCTAGCTCGGGTACGGTATGGTAAGAGTTTCGAGGTAGGGTTGCAGGCTTGCAGCTAATAGCGACAGACATATGGCGTATCCTCGGCCGGTAGGCAATCACACACAGCCGTAAGTTGATACCGCCACCCGATGCGCAGCTCTAGTACGCCTCAGCGGTTCTAGCAGCCGCCCCACAGCTGAAAGCTGGTCCGGAAGTGGTGACCGAACTAGTAACTGGGAGGAACTTGTGCGGGCTGGTGTGGCACGGTAGGGGGCCCTTCACATACCGTACCACACCAATAATAAGCACGTTGTCATCGAGAGGGATACCGTGGCAGGGTCGTAGTGTGGGACTTGTCATGGAGGAAAAGGTAAGGAAGTTGCGCAGACTTCAGGCAGTGCAAGGCTGGGGCTGAGCACGCGGCTGAGCACTTGCATGGAGATACCGCAGTAACTCCGAGTTTTCAGCCTTGCAGACTGCGTCTTCCTTTCCGTAACTCTAGGTCCGAACCGACTTTCCAAGGATAAATTTGACGTCGAAGAACTCCGGAAGTGTGCTTGCGCTCGTCAGCACGTTCGCGCCTTCAGGCACTATCATGTAGGCACCGTGATCCCAGCCTCAAGACGCACATAGCGGACTCACGGTGAGCTTTTTGGCAGCGGCCAGCAAGTCCACATCAAGAGACGGTCTCGACATGTTTTAATAGCAGCTAGCTTATCATCCCTACATAAACACCATTAGCGCCTTCGCTTATTCGCTGTCCCTTTGGGTATCCGTCTATCGATCTATCCAGCTCAGAGGCCCCAAAGTCTCGTCTTATCACATCATGTCACATGATGTCACCACCACAGCCCTTCCCCCTCCCTACTTATCCCACCGATGCTGTTCGTCCCCGCCTAGCCACGTCTTCTCCTCATACCCCACCTCCTCTTTGATCCGCTTGATCAACGCATCATCCCCAGTATTCTTGCCCTTATCGTCGCTCAATTTGATGGCCGGCCGACCACTGGCCTCACTGAGCTTAATGACAATGTTCAACGGCACACTCTTCCTCTCCAGATCGCTCGCGTGACGGAAATCGTTTGTGAAGAACGTTCCTATCCCAAAGCTAGGTGTCAAGCCCGCTTCTACACACTTCTCCTTGTAGTGGATGCACTTCTCCACATTCAAAGAGTCGGAGAAGACGATAGTCTTCTTATCCGTGATGCTCTGGGAAGCATAGAACTTCTTGATCGTCTCGATGAATTCGAGCGGATCGCCTGAGTCTTGTCGCACACCCGTGAAGACCTCTGCATAAGTCGGGTCTTTGCCTTCTGATGCTGTGTCGGTTGTTCCACTCTTCGGTGCCGGGCGAGCGAAGGAGCGTAAGAAGGCGGGTGTGCCGAAGGTATCCGTCAACGCAATCGAGAGCACGCCGCGGCCGAAATTACCGGTCCAGTACTGGAGTGCTTGCCCGTTGGCGTCACGGTAGTTGTCGGTGATTGCGGCGATAGCCATGAACCATTCGTGCGCTACAGTCCCGATCGGCGTAACGCCGAAGCGCATGGCCATGTGGACATTTGATGTGCCTGTGAACTTTCCCTTCCAACCCTCCCCATTGCTGTCCGCTTCTGTCTGAGCATCGCACAGCCCCTGCATAACCATACTATGGGCCTTGTAGTCTCGCCGCCGTCTGCTGCCGAACTCGCTGAAGAAGCAACCGTTCTCGATGAGCTTGAGACCTTTCTGCTTGGCGTTCTCGGTCTGACCGTCGTGGGCCCAGTCGTTGTCGATGAATTTGAAGTACGCTTCCGAAACAAGCGCTAGCAGAGGAATCTCGTAGAGTATCGTATCCACCCACAAGCCTTCTGTCGTGATGTGCAACTCGCCAGACGCATCCTCCCCCTCTTCCGCGTTGAACTCCATCTTGACATGCTCTTGCGGCTTGAAGCGAAACTCCTTCAGATACTTCAGGTAAGCCTCATCCAGATACCGGCAAGTCTTCTCCAGCCACGCGATTTCCTGTTCCGTCACTCTGATGTTGGCCAACTTGTCGACTTGCTCTTGTAGCCATTTGAAAGCTCGCCGGCTCAGCTGCATGTGTGGTGTGCGGTTCGTGAACTTGTATTTGACATTGGTGTCAGGGAAGTACTTGAGAACCGCACATTGCATCGTCAGCTTGTAGAGGTCGGTGTCGAGCAGGCTGAAGATGCCCTCTGGGTGCGGTTCGCCGTTGGTTGTCGCCATGTTGAAGATCTTGTGTAGGTGTAGGGAGGTGGGAGGATGCTCAGTGGGAGGCTTCTATAATGATAAGATTTTGGTGGACTGTTGAAGACAGCGGCCAACGTCTTCGCCTACCTATTTACGGTCCATCTCCAAACGGAGTGTTTCTTCACGACCTGCACGCGTCAAGCAAACGTTCAGCGGGGCGAGCCTGATAACGATATCGGACATTCCCGCCATGACGGCAACGTGCAGCTACCCCTGCTCAGGGTGAAGCTTGGTCGGATCGCGATCGCGTCGTCCGAAAAAGGGAAACCGCAGCCACCTTGGACTCGACGGTGAACACTTCACTTCACTCACCTCACCTTGATCCCATGGACGAGAGGTCGAACCGGGATCTGTACACAGGACCTTCCATCGCTCTGACACCTACACCCTGAGCTTCCTCCATCAACACGGACCCCACAACTCGAACTCGAACTCGAACTCGGAGCGCAAAGCTCCCAAGCAACCGACAAAATGTTGCGCTGGTACACCTCACTTCCCTCCTCACACCACCACCTCACTCTTGAGGTTCTAACACTTGTCACCGCTAACACGATGCTACAGGTACCAGTCGAAGTTGGCCTCCCGCCCCCTCCTCACCCAATCCATCACAACCGCCGTCCTCTTCGCAACAGGCGACACTATGGCCCAACAAGGCGTCGAGCGCAAAGGCCTCGCCAACCACGACTTCTCCCGCTCCGCCCGCATGGCTGCTTACGGCGGCTGCGTCTTTGGCCCCGCCGCAACAACCTGGTTCGGATTTCTGCAGAGAAAGATTGTGATTCCGAGGGCGCCGAATTTGCAGATCCTAGCTCGTGTAGCGGCAGATCAATGTATCTTCGCCTCGACGAATCTGTTTGTGTTTTTGAGCACGATGGCGGTGTTGGAGGGAAGCGATCCGAAGAAAAAGTTGGAGACGACGTACAAGAATGCTTTGACGAAGAATTGGATGTTGTGGCCTGTGGTGCAGTTTACGAATTTCAAGTTTGTGCCGCTGCAGCATCAGGTGCTTGTTGTTAATGTGGTTAGTCTGGGTAAGTTACTCCGAGCCCCAGGGAGGAGGACAGCTAAAGGAGAAGAGCCTTCCGCGATGTGCAGAGGGGAGAGGGGTGGACGGAGGAGCACGTGTGGCGTGTTATGAGGATATGGGGATGCTGTGCTAACTTATGCGTGATATGACAGGATGGAACTGCTACCTCAGCTACCTCAACAGCCAGCCTTCGGGCGCGCATATCGAGAACCCGACTTATCCTCCGGACGTCTAGGCGACGATCGATGAATAGGCGGATCGAAGATATGTGCTGCTACATGCGCTTCTGGCGCCGAAGAGAGCGTCGACGGGAAGCATGGAAGAGGGCGGCATAGCACAGCATAGTGCGGCATGTTGAAGGAGAAGGACAGATGGCCATGGCTCATCGAGTATCGAGACCACGGACGGTATTGCATTATATTGCACGCATAGCGAATGGCGCAGTGAGAAGCGGCTGCGGGACATGCGCTTCCCGAGGGATTACCTGATGACTTCGTGTATCATACCAAGGCCTACTATATCATGATACTGCGTCTCACTGACTCGCATGGGTCTGCCGAACGATGCTGCTCACTTCATCTCGGAAACGCTTGCATACTTGCTGCTAGCATTAAGGAATCCGACTCGACCGTGACGGCACCTCCCTACCATACAGCGGAGCGGTGCTTTTATGTTTGTCTGCCCACGCATCCAGTAGCCGCGAGTTCTTCTCGGAATGCTGACACATCGGGCCACGTGGAAGTCTCTTCCGCAACCCTTCATTTATACTGTGACCAGTCACAGCGTGCGTGTCAAGCCAATCGCTTTCGCAGACACCACGTCTTTCGATCCAACCATGAACTCATCTCAACATGGAACTTTCAGCATCGACGACTCCGCCGCCACCCCAGAGTCCATCTCCGTTTCTGAACCAGCTACGACGCCGCTCAACAACGCACTTGGGGTTCTCTCTCAAGCCTTAGCCTCCGCTAGATCCACGACTGCCATAGGTGGCTACATTGACTCTGCCATCGAGCTTCTGGCGGCGGGCTCCGCGACCATTCTGGTACCATGGATACAGTTGCCGATCCAAGCTATGCAGGGATTGAGACCTCTGCCGCAATAACGGCACAGTCGGACGGGCGGATTGTCACGACTGAGCAGCAAGGAAGCGCTGCCATAGTGCACGACGGTGACCTCGGTTGCTGGTATGGCACCTATCAACGGCAGAGCCCTTAGCCAGGCGGAGTCAAATGGCCTGCTTGTGGACGGTACCTCTACTACATTCAGCCGTCTCGATGCCGCGAGTGTGCTTGCCGACGGTACCTCACAGACTCTAATCAGCGCAGGTCGCCAGACAGCCACCGCGGTGAAACAGATCGGCAGTAAGTACAGGAAACTTACGGACTCTAGAACAACCGTGCTTCCTGCCGGGTGCTCTCTGGTAGTCATTAGTCCCGAGACTCTTGGTGAAGCCAGCGCAGATCACATCAGACAGGCGGAAGGTCGTCAGAACCGGCGAGTACGCCTGTCCCAACATCTCACGCAGGCGGAGATGATACCTCGACGCCAGTCAATCCAACGACAGCTAGCTCTGTCGAGCTTCGCATAGCACCGGCCTCGCCATACTTGTTGCTGTAGTCGCAATAAGAAGGATAGCTATGAAAAAAACACCGTCTATAGAGCTGTTGTAAGATGATTACGCCGGTAGCAAAGCGAGAGAGTTTGGTGTACGGTAGAGCTTTAACTTTAGCTTTAGCCGCGCGCCTCGGCCTAAGCGAGAACCTGCACTTTCAAGCCCCATCGGTATCATATCATCACAGCCTCGTTAGCCTTGACCACCAAGCGAAACAATAGCCGCCACCGCTGTCCATCTTACTAGCACTCTGTGCTCAAACCAGATTGAGAAAGCATGAAAGCGATCAAAATCATTCCCACAGCCGATGGAGGTCAGGAAGCAGCGCTGCGAGACGTGCCTGTTCCAAAGCTCAGGGAAGGCTATGTCCTCTGCAAGGTCCTGTGTGTTGGGTTGAATCCTACTGATTGGCATGGAACCCCCATTGGCCTCGCTGCGATACGAACCCAAGCCACGCTGACATCAGACCAGGAAGCATGTCGATGGAGATGGAGGGATTCCCGGATGCACTGTTGGGAGTGATTTGTGTACGTTGGATGATTCGTGATTCGCAATGCGTCTCTACTGATAAGTTAGGGGTATACAGGTGGAGTTGTGGAGGAGATAGGGCCGGGTGTAAATGTGGGTTGGGAGAAAGGAGATCGTGTCGCTGCTTTCGTTCATGGAGGGAACAACTCGCAGTTTGAAGATGGTGTGTGATGGACATTTCTGCTACGATGCAGCCGTACGAGGGCTGCTGGCTGATACAGCAGCTAGGGACCTTCGCCGAATACTGTCTGGTCAAAGCTGGTGTTGGCACGAAGGTCAATCATCTGGAGACCTGCAAAGCCCTGAGGTGTATTGACATAGTCCGTAGGTACCAGACAACGTCAGTAACGAAGCTGCCGCCGCTCTCGGCGTTGCTGTCATTACGTGTGGGCAAGGTACGGATCATACGAGCCGATCGTTCAAAAGGCTTGCTTGCTAATCACTTACGGTTGACCCGACAGCTCTTTATCAGAGTCTGGGACTCCCTTCGCCAGGAACAGAGAGGTGTGACGAATATCTTCTGGTGTACGGAGGGAGTGCGTATCTCGATAGCTTCGGGCCCACCGTATTCAACACTTCGCTGACGTAGATACGCACCGCGCCTAGGCTCCGGTGTTGGACTGCTCGCCGTCCAATACGCTGTCCTGTGAGTCTTCCAACGTCTAGCCACGCAGCTGTGGTATGGCATGCTGATGTCTTGTTGCTGTCAAAGCTCAGGATACAAAGTAGTTGCGACAGCATCCGAGCGTAATTGGCCACTTCTCAAATCATACGGCGTGGAAAGGTTATTCGACTACAAGGATCCCAAATGCGGTAGCGTAATTCGGGAATACACCAACGACAAACTCAGGCTTGCACTCGATTGCATTTCAGCAGGTGAATCGCCCAAGATATGCGAGCAAGCTATCTCCTCCGAGAGTGGCACTATCACATACCTGTTGAAGTCAGCGCACAACATTCAATCTCGCACGGATGTTGCAAAGAAGCATACGAGCGGCTAGTACGTACTCCTTGTTCCTCCAGCACTGTCACTGCATACCTGCTGATCTTCCTATGTGCAGTACCGTCCTAGGCGAACCGTTCGCCAAACTAGGCGACCACGTCGCAGCCAAGCCAGAGGACTTCGACTTTACGAAGAAGTTCTGGCGAATCACCCAGGATCTACTTGCGAGTGGAAAGCTAAAGCCGCATCCCATCAAGCTGGGCAAAGAGGGACTGGTTGGGGTCTTTGAGGGAATGCAACAGTCTAGACTGGGCAAAGTGAGTGGGGAGAAGCTTGTGTACCGGGTTGATGAGACGCCGGGATCATAGGGGCCGGGTGGGTGGGTGGTGCATGCCCCAAGAACATACAATCGCACTTCAGATACAACTGGGCAACTCACGCGAATTTAGCCCAAAGTCTTGGCCAGCTCTTGCTTATTGACTAGCCTGCATACTCACCCTCGGAATCCAGCGCTCGCTCGAGCAGCGACGGTGGCGGTAGAGGCAGACGCTATCTGGGTCACAGGCAAGAAATACGATAGACAGGCCATGGTTAAGTCTCTGTGGCATTCGGTATGTTCCGGCTTGCTTCTCAAACTGATACAAAGCGCTTCGTTGACTCTGACTTCTCCAGTACTCGGGTGAGACCATGGATTTTCTCACAGCAGCGCACGGCCGCTCTCAGAAAGGGTTCGTTCGTCGGCGCTGTAGGCCACGAGAATGGACTCTCGGTCCGCAATGCTGAGGTGTGCTCAGAAAAGAGGCTGCACGGCTGCAGGATACTGGTAGATGCATGTCGCTGCAAGGAATGCAGCATGGAGGGACTCTGAGGGGCACATGAAGACTCTGGAAGAAATTGAGAGAATCTGGTCAAAGTCAGCGACTGTTACGTAGGTACAGTACGGTATGAGAGTGGACAACTGATCACTTGGGGGATATAAAGGAATCGTGAGTGAGGTTTTTCTCGGTATGAGCTGATGTTGGACACAGAACGCTCATGGTAAACACTCCTCATAATAGAACGGCATCTCGAACAGAGAACACACGCTCCGGATTTGGCATAATCGTGACCGAGGAACGAGCGTTCCATCAGACAGCATCTCACTCCCGGCTGGGATTCCTTCCGTTTCGTTTTCTTTTCGGTGACTAAATTCTGGATTCTTGGGGTGGTACCAGCGATCCGGCCTCTTATCAACCATGCAGTCGGGATGTTTCGTCACCTCCGTGGACCATTCGCCGTCCGTGTCCTGTGTCTCCGTAGTGTTCTCGTCAATCTCCGTCCGGCATAAGCATTTTGCAACGAGAAGACGATATCCCATTACCTTTGGAATTTTGAGCGCCCTTGATCCGATGCGAGGCACTACTGTGTCCCAGAAAGCATTCTGGAACAACTGTTGCACCCACGCGTCCGGCAGCCGCCATTCTCGATCAAGCCCGGGCTCCGGCAGGACGCCTGAGCAAACTATTGCGGTGTTGTCATGGAGATAAAGCTCATGCGTTGCTGTAGACGGCCACTCAGCAATGGTGGTGCCGTATGCAGATGGCATCGGCATGATGCCGCCCCATACCGAATTCTCGAGATAGAACCCGTGCTCCGTCAATGGCTCGTCGCCAATTTGTCTCTCATCTGGTACGTGGCCTGCACGAGCGTAAGAGCAAGCGTGTCCTAGCTCATGAAGTAAGATGCTAGCGAAGCCGAGATAGCATTGCAAGAACACTGCCGGAAAGTCCTCGAGCTTGCCGTCGTGCGCGTCGTATCGACGGCAGAGTTCCTGGTACATGTGGTCGCAATAGCTGATGCTGGAGCAACAGCCATGAGCTGATATTGCTAATGCCGGCTCACCAGCTCGAGTAGCGCCTTTTAATCCTATTCCTCGCTTACTCAAGTCGACCGGACGGAAACATACCATGGTGGCAAGTTCTTCCAATGCATGCTTGGTGGCGGCGAGGTCGTCTGCACTCAGCTTATCCTTGGGAACGAGGCGATAGTGGTCACACTCCACCCAGTCTTCGTCGTCGTCAAGGTCGGCCCCAACCCTGTCAAGCTCGGAGTCGTCTGGGTCAGAACCAGCGTCGTCTTCTTCGTCAGAGTCATCTTCTTCATCAGAGTCGTCTTCTTCATCAGAGTCGTCTTCTTCTTCGGAGTCTGGGGTGTCCTCGCAGTCGCAAGGGAGATCTTCTTCCTCGGAACACAAAATGTCATAAAAGCCGGTCAGCAAAGAGTCAGTATTTAGTAAACGGGAGAGCAGCCGAAGACCAGGGAGAAGAACCTCGTACCTTGCGTCCGGAAACAAATGCTGAGCACATAGAGGGTGGAGTTCATTGTCCAGATCGCAGCCAGTGACCGGCACATGGCTTTTGTAGATTGTTTCGAGAGGGAAGGTGGTGTATACGAGCTTGGACTCCAGGTCCGTGAACTCGGGCAGCGTGGCGTCCATATTGGATAGAAAGCAGGTAAGTTGATGGACGGTTGACAGCGGGCAGCGATGGAATGGGGGAAAGGTTTCAGATAAAACGCAGCTGACCAGCAGATGCGATGCGTATGGGGAATGATGTGTTGATGATAGAGCGCTGTCCGGGCTGGAGATAAAGTGGCAGGCGGTCTGTTCGACCAATGGCTAATTGTTCTTCGACGAAGATAAAGACTTCTTTGTCGGTCGCATAAGGCAGAAGGCTATTCTTGTCGCTGTCATCTCATTCCCTAGCCATCTTTTGTGCTTTGTTGCAGCGACTAAGGCTGGGTCATCGTGCAGAGAAGGGTCGCGCAAGTGAGAATGGATGGGTCTCGGATCAGTGAGCACGCTTCTAAAGCACCGTATTGGAAGGAAGTGAGATTGTCATACATATTATGTACGCATCTTAGCGTTCGCATCGTCAGTCTCCCTTGCTGCGTCCGGTCGTAGATCCCTGAGCCCAAATAGAATGGTCAGAATATACCAACACCTTCTTGCCAGTGCCCGGTGCGAGCGTAGCCTGGTCGAGCATGGGTTCCATCCACAAATCCCAAATCATGTCCACACATCTGTCTGGAACGAGGGTTCCGTCGTGCACCAGGCTAAAACCGACGGGTACTTCAGCGAAAGCATCCTCGTCGTCCGGACATGGCTTCCACCAATAACCCCAGCCCGCCGGCCCCGCCATACAGCTGGGACTCGGGAGTACAGTGTCAAGAGCACACTGCTTTGTGGAGTCGACCCCGTTCCATTTGTTGTCCGTCGAGCAAGTACTGCACTTGCAACCCTGCATCGTAAAACGAAGGCCCAAAACTTTAGGTGCCAGAAGCGCGTTAGGACCCTTCGCCGACTGCGCCGGATCAAGTCTTCGGAATGAAAGATCGCTTGGAATGGGCGGGACGATTGTCTCCCAGAACTCTGTAAGGAAAAGCTGATAGGCGAGCTGGTTGGGAACCCGCCACTTCCTTGCCACCTTTTCCGCTTTGCCGCAGATAAAAATCTGAAATTTGAGGCGCAGATAGTGGTTCATCGTTCTGAAATTCGGCCATTCCATGAGAATGATGCTCTCGTTTGGGATGTCGACTATGCCACCAAACACCGCTTCCTCCCAATCGAAGCCCGCTTCGCTCATAATACGATTGATAATAACAACATCGTTCTTACCCTCGCCGAAAGTTGCAATGTAGCCTACATGAGCCAGCTCATGACAGAGTATATTCGCAAAGCGGTAATATTGAAGCAGAAGGTCTTTCGAAAACTTGCCGTTTTTGGAGCGGTGGTAAAGGCGGACGAGCTCGTGATATAAATCCTCGCCGTATACGACCCACGAAGCGTGGCCACGGGAGAATGTTGGACAGTGGGGGATGAAACGCCCTTCCTTGATGCCCTTGCCGGTGCTGTAAGTCGCACCACCGCCAGCCTCACTCTTAGTGCTAGGGTCACGATGGAACTTGCTCGCGCGATAGAACCTGGTGATCTTGGCGAGGCTCAGCAGATCTTGTGTAATTCTCGCCGTTTCTGCGTAGGTGAGGCTGCGATCGAGTATTTCCAGATTCCCGTACGTGCAATCGTCAGGGTAGCCGGATCCTGGTGGATAAGATTTCGAGGTTGGTTTCTGATGGCAGATGGTGTGCCAGTATTGCAGCGAGGGTTCCGACATCAGGAGCCTGGAGGCCAATCTTAACGCCGGAAGAAGGGCTTCGTAATCAGCGTCAGGGAAATTCAAGGGGGTGAAGAATGGATGTACCTCGTTCGTGAGATCGCACTTCGTAAATGGGAGGACCGAGCCCTCCTCTAGCAGCTTTTCGACAGGGAAGTCGTAGAAGAGAGGTTGATCAAGCCCTAGGAATTCTTTGAGTCTTTTGAACACCATTTTGTTGTTCGTCGGAAGATGCAAATCGAGGAAAGCAATAGGAGGACAGTCGTCGTGAAAAGAAAAGCGTCGCCTGGCCTGCAGGTGGAATGCGTGTTGTTGATGATAGTCTTGAGTAAAGATGTTCAAAGTCTGGTCCAGACAGATAAGCTCAACTTGACCAGGATCCAACAATTGCGCTTTGTGCTTGAGAAATGGCACAAAGCTTTTTGTTCCCAAACAAAGACTGGAGCTATTTACGTCTCTCTCTGTCCTGTTGGGAGGCAGCTGTGTGCTTCGTCAGCCAGCGAGAAAAGACTGAGAGTTAAAGAGAATGATGACGGATCGTGGGAAAGACGAATCAACAACCTTTCTATGTCACACACGCAAAGCCTCCTGAACGTCCACCTCTCCACGCGCAAGTACTGACACGGGCCACAACCTACCTGCGCTCCACACAGACGCGAGCCGACGAACGGCAAAGCTGCCCCAAGCCCAGTGCTTACGAGCCGAACGATGGCTTGTTGCGGGGTACCTTCTTCGCAAGCCAACCTGGACAAGTGTAAGCCTGGGAACACAAATTTAAGCGTCGCCGGCACGCCGGCGAAGCTTGTTGACGACTAGGTCAGCTGGCCGTACATCTCGAAGCTCAAGCACGAGTGATCATGTAGCTGTAGAGTCTTGCGCAAGATCGAAACGAGGAATATGCAATTGACGTGCCGACAGACTGTTATACAGTCAGCAGTAACAAGTTCTACATCTTGATGTTCCATTCATGAGATAGGGGGATATTTTAAGACGGGGAGTACGTTACGTGTAGGGGGCTTACCATAATAACCACATGCAGCTCTCGTCGCTCGACGACAATAGGCATAGATCTAGGGCGACACGCCGGCGCATTAGCCCACACGAATTTCATCAGACTCCGCATAGACTACCGTGCCATCGGAGAACACCATCATCCGCTTCTTACTGCTTTTCTCGTACTCAGTCCTAAGCACCGTAGCCTCGCCTATCTTGCTCACGTCCTTCTGCAGCACCAGCGTCCCGCACTCCAGCAAAGCATACCCCTCCGGCACATGAGCAAGCACATCCTTATCATTTGCGCTGGGATGGCAGTACGTATCCTGTAGTGCCACGCAGCCCGGGCTAGGCGGGACGGTAGCAACGTTATACTGCTCGTCTAGCCTCTCGCTCTCCCATTTGTTGGTTGTCAGACAGGTACTACACTCACACTCCTGCACCTCAAACCTGAAGCCGAGGATCTTCGGTACTTTCAGGGTTTCGGGTCCGGCTTCCCAGAACCTGTTTTGAAAGAGTTGCAATATATGGCTTGTGGGGACACGACATGACCGCCCTACTCGCTCCACTGGCTTGCGGGTTAGGAACACGGCTCCTCGTGTCCGGAGGTATTGGTTGATGATACACGGATTAGGCCACTCGCTCATTATGAGCACGTTGCCCAGGCCCTCTAGAGTTGGGTTGTCTCCTGTGATGCCACCAAGGACGGCCTCTTCCCAGTCAAAACCGGCTTCCGTCACAGTTTGGTCGCCAATGACCGTGTCTCCGCAGCCTCTCCCCCAGATACCAGCGTAAAGGACATGCGCTAGCTCATGGCAGAGCACGACCGCAAACTTGTAAAACGTTAGCAAAAGCTCTTCCGGAAAATCCTTGCCGTCTGTTTGGTGGTAGGACCGAACAATTTCTTGATACCAATCTTCAGCATATAACACCTTCGCCTGCTTACCATGGAAAGAAGGACAGTCGGTGCACATACCTCTCATTCTACCCTCTCCCAGCTGCGTCGCGCCGAGGACACCAGCCTTTCTGTGTGGACCCCGATGGAAACTCGTGACATTGGCCAATCTCAGCATATCCAGCTTGACCTCCGCCGTCTCTTTAGCCGTCAGCTTACGTTCTATTGGGTATGCAATATCATACACCCATTCCTCATACCCCGAGCCAGCGGAGTAGTGTTCGTCATTCTCCGCGCTGTAGCAGAGAGTCCACCAGTGTTTGAGGGAAGTGTCGGATAGTAGCAGTCTAGTGGCCAGTCTCAAAGCGGGTAAGAGGGCAGCATAGTCTACGCTTGGCAACTTGTGTCGAGCGAAGAAAGCGTGGACGTCGGTGTCAAGGTCGTAAGCTGTGTATGGAAGAACGTCGTCTGGGCCGAGGAGGTTGTCCACAGGGTACTCGATGTACTGCAGGGGTTAGAAATTCAGCTTCAGCAGAGGCCATTGCGTGAGTTGAGAGAAATAAAAGAGACGTGAACACTAAGAAACCAGACTTACCTGACCTGCAGGTATGATGTGTGTGGTTGATAATAATGCCCAAGCAGCAATGTCGAGGCTCGAAGCCAGAGGTAATAGAAGACTCGATGTGGAGCAAACAATGGCACATTGTCTGTAAGTTCGGACTGCAGGCGGCTTTGTGCACATGAAAGAAACCAAGCTATTCCTGTCCAGGGTGGCAGCTTCGGGCTTTGTTAGATGGTGTGGGCACTCAATGGTCGCCATGAATCCATCCGCAAGCGTATTGGTGCGGTAAGAATAGCGTGGTGGGTGGCGACGGTCGGTATTGGGCGAAGGTGACCAAGCCCCTTCGAATGACACATACCCATCGCACCGCTGGTATACCGAGTCCAGGAATGGATGTTACCGTTTACGAGGATTCGGCGCATCTTACTAATCCTTCGGGGAGCACGGCATAGCTATATCGCTACCGCGCTTGGCGATCTTCTCGCTCGATGATCTGGTATCCGCCGTCTCCGTAGCAGCGAATACGGGGCTCGCACGGACGTGCAGCCTCCCTGCACGCTCGACTTCGGTAGGCTTCAGCGTGATACTAATGTCGGCCGAAAAGACAGAGAGGCCATACCAAGACCGACGGGCACGTTAGTGTTTTGTCAGGAAACCGAGCAATATCTTACCAACAAGATTACTGCAGAAAGTGTGTCTCGAAAGGCGCCGAAGGATTGAAAGCGCAGACGAGGTGAATCGAATCTCAAATGCCTAACTCTCCCTGTCCCACCCCCAAAGCCTCTTAATAGTATCCCCCACCGTCTCCTTCCCCCGATCTCTCCTATCAGCCCTACTCTTCCTCTCCTCCGCCCATCTCTCATTGATCTGGTAAGCATACTCAATCTGACTCCTCCGCTCCGCAGCAATAAGCTGCATCTCAAACTCCTTCTCCTGCTCGCTCAACCCCTCCAACTTCTGTCTAATCTGTTTCTGCCTATCAGGAGTATACTCATTAATATCCACCCCCTCCTGCCTCAACTCCAAAGCCTTCTGTCTCGCCCTCGCCCACGCCGAATCCTCCCCAAGCGCCTTAATCGTCCCATCCGTCGTGATCAACGGCTCCTCCACCTCCACCTCCCCCCCCATCCTCCTCGCCTCCTCCGCCCTAGCCTCCCTCGCCAACAACTCCTGCCAAAGCCGATCACTATGCATCTGCACCCTCTCCTCCTCCTCCGCACTTCTCATCTGCCCCAAATACCCCAGCGCCTTCAAAAACCTGCTCTGCATAGTATAACACCTCATGAACTGCCGATTGGGCCCCCGACACATATTCATCTTCTCCCCCCAACTCCCATGCTCCCAGCAATCCCGCTCCGCCATCTGCTCCATGACGCAGTTCTCCACCGCGGCGCGACCGATAGCGGCGCGGCGGTCGTTGTAAGCTTCAATCACGTCGCGGAGACGGTCTTGGTCGTTTTTGGAGGCGGCTTCGATTTCGGAGACGGGGCGGTAGGATTGCCAGAGGTGGGCGTAGCGGCCGTCTTGGTAGAGGGATTCGGGGGGCACGGAGGGTTGGTCGGAGGGTTGGTCGGAGGGTTGTTGGGTGGAGGAGGGGTTTGTTTGGACTGGTGTGGGTGAGGGTGTTGATGTGTCCCAGCCTAATTGTGATCGGTATTCGTTTGAGGCTTTGTCTGGTGAGGGTGTGGGTGAAGATTGTCGTCGTTGTGGTGGTTTCGTCTCTTCATATTTGAGGGGGGATTCTTTGTCGAGGAAGTCGCGGAGTGCTGGGTCGAGTTTGCTGTAGGGGTCTGCGGTTTTGTCGGAGGAGCCTTTGGAGCCCCAGAACCAGCTCATTCTGACGGTGATGTGGCTGCTGTATGATGGTCGTAGTCCTGACAATGATAATAGAGGTGCTCTTCACATGCCATCCCCGAAGCTTCACCACCTCCGCATTCAAGCTTTCTCCCCGCAATGCACGCGTCCCATTCAGGAAGTTCCCAAACAATGACAGAGTCAATCAACATCGCAGTCTCACAGCTCTCACGTTGGCATAAGCATAGCATAGCATATCGCGAACATGTCACAGAGCACTCCAGCAAAGCGTGCGTCTACTTCTCCCACCAGCGACATCCATCACTGACACATACCAGAAGACAGATATGAAAGACATCTTATGCGACAGCGAGGCGCCGGGTACGTGCAGCAGCACAACACAACATCGCTACCAAAAACTTCTCAACTGATGCTGGTTCGTCGATAGTGTGCGACCACTCGCAGCAGACTTTGCCTTCTCATTCGACTTCGCCGCACCCTCTTCATCAAGCGAGACAGTACCCATTGCCGGCATTGCCGAGCCACCGACGAAGCGAAGGAAGACGGTGGAGGATCAGCTTCAGTCTGCTGAGCCTGAGAATAGGCGGACCATTACTGCTACAGAGACAATAGCGGAAGCACCGAAGGCAGACGTCAAGGCCGCGAAGAAGCTTGCAAAGTCCCGGCGTAGACTGCCCGTCGATGCTGTAGAAGAGCCTCGCATGCCTACGGCAGTGGATGTAGGGGAGGACAGCTTTATCGTAACCGCAAAGCCACGGAAGGTTCGCACGAAGAAGAAGCTCCAGGAGCCTACTGTGGTTGTCGTAGTGGAATCTGTGGTGCCCGAACCTGTGCCAGCCAAGAGCTGGTCTAAGCGAAAAGCAGAAGAGGCTCCAGCCATTGCTCCAGAGGGAGAGATCAACGATGGGGGCGAGCTTCCATATCCGAAGGCAGTATGGATTGAGGAGGACAGACCGACGGCAATCGCGAAGCCGAGGAAGGGTCGCGGCAAGAAGAAAGATGAGGAACCTGTTGTAGCCGATATCGTGGAAGACGTAGTTCCCGAACCTCAACCTGCAACGCCAACGCCAAAGCCAAAAGGAGGCCGTGGACGAAAGAAAGTGGTCAAGGGATCCATCGTACCCGACGAGGTAGAAGCATTGCAGCTCAAACCCGTGCCGGCAAAGAGCAGGTCAAAGCGGAAAGTTGAGGCGCCGATCGTTGCACCAGAGGAAGACGAGGAAGCGATACCAGAGCGAACTCCATCACCCGCTCCGGCTGCCACGAAAACGCCGCGAGACCGGCCCGCAGCTGCTACGAAGAAGACGCAAGTAGACAAGGCGCCTGCGAAGAGTAGCCGGAAACCAGCGTCGCGCAAACGGAAAGGAGTAGAGGCGGAAGTGGAAGTCCAGGAGGATGCGCCAGACGAACTCGGTGCTGACCGCGCGGTGCTTTTCACAAACGAAGCAGGAAAGCCGTGCGTGTCGGCGGAAGAAGCGCGAGAGAACCTGGTCCAGATGCAGACTGCTAGACAACCACTACTCGAGACGGACGTCAATGTCACACGGCACTCACTATCGTCCGCGAAGCTGAAAGCGCGAGACGAGCCTGCGGAGACGCCTAAGAAGCCCATTCCGTCGAGGAAAAGAAAAGCAGCAGATGCAGTGGAGCTGCTAGACCCTCCCTCGGCGAAGAAGGTTGCAAGACGAACGAAAGCGCTGGTTGTGAACACCAATGAACCGGAGCACCAAGTCAACCAGCAGACCGACATTCGGGATTCGGAAACGCACAAAGCGAAGAGCTCGCGGCGGCGGAAACTACATGTCGAACAGGACGCGCCTACGGAAGTGGAGAGTGTTACCCCCAAAGTGCGAGATTACATTCCGCCCGCCGTCGAAGTCCGCAAGGTCGTGAATGAGCTCAAGGATCACAGAGTCGCTGCGGAAGAGCCACAAGGACCTACTCCCG
>JAKLLW010000665.1:0-26905 GCA_022814695.1 Neocatenulostroma microsporum
ATTCGACTCACGAATCTTGAGGTCACAATTGCGAGAAATTGCATGAGCATGGCGAAGTGGGATCTGGTGCGTGCACTGATGCTGTTCGATCGGGCTCAAGTGGAGTTGCCGGCGAAGGCCTTCAGGTACGGCCAACATACCGGCAGCGCGATGCTGATGCCGAAGTCGCGAGAGGCGTTCCAGGTCGTCGTCTACGTGAAGGAACACCTCAAGCTACCGTCGTCCTGCGACATTGACGCTGCTACCGCGATGGTCGAGCGTCTGGCTGGAGAGACTGGCATGTGCTACGACTTTTGTGTGAAGTGTTTGGTGGAGGTCGGCTGGAGCCATGAGGCAGCACTCGATGCATTCCAGAGGGTTAGGAGTCAGCTACCGAACGAGGCGTTTCCAGAGACTGAGTGATGTCCGATTGTCTACGGCGATGCTACCTCAAGATGCGTCAGACCGTGCTCGCAGACTCCGGGCGCTGAAGCCTGCGTTAGATCTGATGGATATCGTGGCTTGGAGCAGATAACCGGCGAATCGGCAAGGATAGCGTATACTATACCGTCTTTGTGTCAGGTACTATCGTGGTCTTCGCTGTTAATCGGTATCAGTGAATTCATCACACCTGCCTCACAACTAGTCGCCGTGCCATTCGATGCGCACAGACCGATATTTAGTCACTAGTCATGTGCGTGTGAAAGTGGACTTCAGCGCAAGTATTCGGCGGCAGTACGCTCAGCTCAGGCTTGTCAAGATGAGCTGCAGCACCATTAGCACATTCTTACTCAGTAGAGACAAGCATACTCAGTATACCGTAGTGGAATACAGTCCCTCGAGAAGTCTCGGCTTATCGGGGATGCGACCAAGCAACAGCAAGGTGAAGCAAGGTTGAAGGAACAATAAGCAGCTTCAGCTATTGCACCATCTCCGGATGTGCATTCACACATCAGGCATCGTATTCGGCGACATCATGTTCAAACGAGGGTCCTCCGAGGGCGTAATCGCGCCCTCTCTCGTCGTTTGTTTGGTGTTCACCCCATCCATGAACTCGGCTGAGGGTGCATCCGCATTTGCATCTTTGAGACCCGCCACTATCTGCCACATAGCATCTATCATCCTCTAACCAAGAGCCGATCACCACATCGGACCGGCATAGTCTTCCTGGCGAGCCGGAAGTATGGCTTTAGCAGAGCATGGCACTCTTGCAGATCTCCGCACCATGCACATCCGAAACGAAGATGCGATGGACTGGACACCAACCACAGATTACCTCGAGCTCGGTCGCCCAAAAGCATTCTGCGACTCCGGTTTCGGCCGTCTACCTGGCGAGTTGCGCAATCGCATTTACGACTTCGTCGTTCCTAGCGGCGTCAGACGCGAGGTCATTGCAGATGCTGCAGCATGCGCACAACCCGTTCTTTCAAGAGTTTGCCACCAATTGCGCGCGGAGATTCTGCCAATGTACTATATCGAGAACACGTTCGCCGTGAAGATCTACATGTGCGACACCGGTGCTGCGACGAAGTGGCTTCGAGGTCTCGGCAGTGAGAATGCAATGCAGCTGCGCAAGGTGAGGTGGAGTTGAACCGCTTGTGGGATTACCCGGACAACTTGCGCAAGCTCGCGGAGGAGTTGAGCGCGAGCGGAGTTTGCAGGGACGCTGTGAGCTGGTGGGTTAAGGAGTCGAGGCTGGACTGGGATCACAGAGATAGCGATGAACCTCGGGAGCCGCGCCTTGTCAACTCGTGGTTGACGAGTGCTGGCTACCCTTCAACATATGGACACCACTTTCAGAGCGCGTTGCCCTGTCGCATCTGTCGGGGAGAGCAGCGCGAAGGCAATAGCGAGGAGCACGTGCTAGGGGGAGGACCTCAGCGGATCGGCGGTGATGCACCAGCTTCTTTGAGGCAGAGGTACCTCACTCAAGTGCTGTCCGCGAACGGAGACCTCGAACACATCTTGGCGACTGTGGGGTTCGAGAGCGCTGTGGTGGCGATGGAGGAGCTGTCGGAGCAGACGGGTATGGAGTTGGCGTACTGCAGGGAGTGTTTAGTTGCTACCGGATGGGACCTCGACGAAGCAGTCGTCAGATACTCGCAGATGAAAGATCGACTGCCATCCGACGCTTGGGTGTGGACGCTGAGAGGCTTGGCTTGATGGCCAGGTGAGCCTATCTCCTCAGTCAGACCCTTTGCCTGAACAAGGAGCAGTGGTGGATGGGAGGAGCGCGTCGCCGCTTCTGGGATACCGAAGCGGAGTTACCGGCAACAGCATTTATGGGTGATGAGCATCCTTGGCGGCGTTGAGAATGTGGATAGGCAGTGCAGCGGAGGGCTCGACGGCTTCACAGGTCTCCGGAGATTGGGGTATCAGCTGTGGCGTCCGGCAAGCAATACGCTTCCTTGAAGGACTGATGATGCGGCGATGATGCGGCGGAGATGTAGAGCAGAAGTTCTTGCGCTTGGCTGAATCCAGCTCTGATGCGCGCGAGTTGGCTGCAGCTCTCGCAGGAGCCTCGAGTTCATAGCAAGGCGGGATCGGTAGACTTCGTGATGCAGTGTCCATGACAGCGTGCTTGATAATGCTACAACATCCGGGACAGGTAGTTGGTACTAGGACGCTCCGTTCGTTTCCGCGGGCTTGCTACTCTCATTCCTCTCCACCAACTCTGCCACTCCCATCTGTCTCCCGACCTTGACCTTCCGCTTCTTCTCCTTCTTCTTGGCTCCATCTACACCGTCGCCTGCCTTTCCAGCACTACCGACCTCCCCGCCCTCGTCTTGACCGACTGTGTCTTCATCATCAGACTCTTCGTCCAGAGCCTCCTCCCGCAGATAGTCAAGGTCCATGCGCATGCTGTACGCATCCTCTCCGTCTGCGTAGTACTTCGCCTCAACGCCTCCCTGCTTGAAGCCCAGTGTATCTCTGTACAGCGCCAGTGCTGCTACGTTGGAAACACGCACGTGCAGCGAGACGTATACAGCGCCGTAGGTCTCGAACATTGCTCGTTCTGCATCTCCAGTCAGTCATCCCACTAGCATGTCCAGGCAGAGGCCTACGTACGACTTTGCCGCATGAGCTTCTCCGCCAATCCTAATCGTCTGTGCGTGCGCATGACACTAAGGGATGTGATGTGACCGTGCTGTATGCCGTCTTGCGGGTCTTCCTCCATCTTCGCCAGGACGTAGCCTACAATCTTCGGCGCATCGTATGGTGTCTTCTTCGGTCTTGAGACCTGTGTCGGACTCATCAGCAGAGTTTCCCAGGCAAGAGACCCATTGTCGTTGGGATCGTACATCGACAGCAACATAGCTTAATTGAGGCCAGCTCAGCGCATGATAGAGATAGTATTTGCAGAAGTAGTTTTCGGGCAGGTTTGTGATGTTCGTTTGCTGTACGTGCGGGATGTCGGACGGGTGAAGGACTCTGATATCCATCTTGGGCGTACTGAAGTGGTTGTATCGAGGTTGGTCTACTGAACAGTGAGGTGGGACGGCATAGATGTTGGACTTCAGGCAAGCAAGGCCGCTGGGCGTCGGGCTTGGCAAAAATTGCACATTCACTAGACCCGACGCCCTGAAAGGCCAATCAAATACCACATACATACATCAATACCAATATACTTGGTGAGGCTTTGATAGTTGATACATAATACGGCACGAAGACGGAGAATGTGTACTAGCTGGTATATTCGCTTCGTAGCATACCGCACCGCAAGATGCTATTACACGCTTCCTCCTCCATCCAAACGCCACCATGCTGTGCCTGAGCGGCCTCCTCGTGCTGCCAAAGAGCGCTTCTTCGCAGTGAGAACCGTGGCGACCAGCCAACTCACACTCTAGGAGTAATCCATCTTCGCCACCTCATCGACAAAGCCCAGTTTGCAAAGACTCTCCTTCTCCGCGAACACCCCGTCTCTCGCCAACCGTAACTTCTTCCTCATCACATCCTTGTTGATCGCAGCCATCGTCTCCTCCAGATAGTCCACTTCGACAACCATCGTGACCATATCATTCTCTAAGTCGCTCCTATCCAGCCCAACGACGTCCTCCGGCCTCTCCTTCAACAACCCCATGTTCGCATCTTCGAGCACTGGGTTCCATTTGATGCCGTAGTGTTCGGTACCGGACTGCATGAGGTGGTGTAGCTCAGTATGTGTGTCGATGAGCTTGTGGACTGCGTAGATAATGGCCTCGCGGATGTGGTCGTCTGTAGACCGCTCGTTCTGCAGGTAGGTGACGCTGCGCTCGCCGAGACCTGGGTTGCCCAGCCACCAGTGAATATCGTGCGCTGGGTCTGTGGTCGCGAGCCTGAACTCTGGTGCGCGAGCGGAAGCTGGTAGGATGTGACCGGTTTTGCAAGCGTCGGAGTTGTTGCAGGCGGTGTACGATGTGCTCTCGGTCGCAGTAGCTTTTCCTTTGCCATGGGAGCATAGCGGCCTAAGGCTGCTGTGGCCTTCCATGACGATCACGCTGGTTTCTGGTGGATTGCCCATGGCCAGCTTCTCTCTGTCTTCTTGTGTGTCTATACAGTGACGGTCAGTGATCTTTCTCCGTTTATACTTATTCGTCGCCGCCCACGAGCTCCTTGCAAGGTCGACTATACGTGCGATCATCGCCATGAGTATTAAATGGAAGTATCTGCATGTCAGTATAGAGCCGATAGTGCTGTTGTCATATATATTCCGACATGCCGCCTTGTCCCTAAGCACTTTGTCTCACGCTGCATCCGCACAATGAACCAGTGCAAAGTTTTGTCTTACCTGTGTCTGAGTTCGCCGCGGTGCGATTAAACGTCGTGGTTCCACGGCGTATGCGTGCGAAGACCTCTGCTGCGGTCGACATGGTTGTCTTTGTCGATGTTGATCGAAGAGGTGTCGTGGTCGAAAGGTGTGCACAAAGCGGAAGTGCAATGTCTGAGATTTACTGAGGACACTTTCACATGTCTTCATGCATGACTCGCAACGTCATTGTTACACTAGCGCCGTTTGCTGCGGTCAGGCTCACAATGCATGCCTTCTTCCGGATATTGCTCGCTGAGTGGCGTAGATCCCAACCTGAGCGCGGCTGTCATGAGCTGCTATAGCCGGCGGCATGGCGCTGAAAGTCTGCGTGGTGACCCAGAGATGGTTCACAATCGTCCATCGCTGGAGATGTGGACTTCGGCTGGCGGTGGTTGCCACGAGCTGCTGTATTCGGCGATGTGCTGTGATGGGTGTCGCTTGATACGTGGGATATCGTGGGTTGAGCTTGTGCCATCTCCGTTCAAACTGAAGCTTCTCGAGCAGCGGTAGTCGCTGGCGTGCGCTTCACGATGCGTCCCGGTTGCTGGGGTGTATGGAACGGCCGGTGAGGATATTGCCACGACATGGCGCACATGCTCGAGAAACAAGGCGATTCGCTGCGGTCAGGAGGTGCTGATCCCAGCTTGAGGGTCGCAGCTATGAGCTGCTATAGTCGGTGGCAGGGCGCTGGTTCGGAGATGCTGGAAGCTGGCCGTTTGTTATACATGCGCTTTCTCCGGTTCGCCATGGCTGCTGTGAGGAACTATATACTGCATTGTGTTATGATTGCTGCCGCTGATCAGCTAAGGATGCTGTTAGCTGAGCTCTGGTGGTCTCCGTTCGAATATAAGCCATTCGGGCTTCTTTGTTTCCCCGTAGAGGCTTCACGGTGTGCTTAAATGGTGGGAGAAGATGTCCGGGTTGCGAAAGTCCCTTATGGATTTCTGGAACAGTCTTCCTGATCGTAGCGGAAGATTCGACCGCGAACAAGTGGGCAGGTTGAGCAAATCAAAGACGCTGCGAGACCTAGATGTCTCGCGCCGGCAGGAGCATCCTTCGTGAGCAATGGTGCTTGTGTTCGCTAGACCTTCTTTCCTACAATACAGGTAGCATCCAGAAGCAGCTGACAGGTGAGCATAGATGCCATGGCACTGCATGAGACGGAGTGGCCTGAGAACGCGGTGAGGTTGGTCGTCTGCTGTCCGATGAGGGATGTTGCACGACTGGTGGGCGATATGTTGGCTCGATTTCCCCTGACGGATATGTACCCACGTCGGTTGGAAGGGAAAGAATGGACAAGCTTCCTCGTCCAATCTTAGTGCAATGATACATCACGCTGCTGCTGCTGCTAAGCTCATGCTCGTGTGAGTACTGTTCAGTAAGTACACCCATCATTCCTCTTTCCCGCATAGCATAATCCTAATCCATCATCACCATGTGCAATACGCTCGCCGGACTGCCACTCCCGCTGAGATCAAACAGATCTTTCTACTCTGCCTCATCATCTCCACCCGCCTCGGCTTGCTCGGCTGTCTCCTCGGCTTTCTGAATGCCTGATGCGCTGCTGTCGCCGCCCATCTTCTCGACGATGGCTTTCACGACTTCGACAGTCTCCTTGGGGCTTCCGGCTTCGGCCGCAAGGACGCTTCCAGACTTGTCGACTACGAAGACGCCGCGCGTAGTGCCTTTTGGCGCTTTCTTCATGCCGATGGCGGCGATGAGGGTAGCGCTCGGATCACAGAGGAGCGGGTAAGGCAGCTCTTGTTTGGTCTTGAAGGTCTAGACGCGTAGTGCAAAGGTCAGCGGAGGTGTCGCAGATATCGCGGACACTTGGGTGGCTCAGATGGCCTCCAAGAGTATTACGTAGCGATCGATATACGCACAGTGTTGGCTTTGGGGCTGTCGGTGCTGAGACCGTAGATGCTCAGACCAGTACCGGCGAGCGGCGCATAAGCGTCGCGGAAGAGGCAGACCTGGGTTGTGCCTATCGTATCTCTACATCAGCGTGGTCCTTGCGGTCGGCGGAAGGTAGACTGCGCTTACAGCCAGGCGTGCTCGCCTTGGGGTACGTGAAGAGCACGACACCTGCTTTGCTCTCCTCGACAAGCTGTGCAAGTGTAGTCTGTGCGCCGTCGTTGGTTTCGACAGTCCCGCCGAAGCCCTGTAATGCGACGCTACCGCCAGCCTTTGGCGGCCCAGCTTTCTCTGCTTTGGGAGCAGCGGTCTTCTTGCCCTTGCCCTTGACGGCCTCTGCTTCTACCTTCGCGGCGACCTCTTGCGCCTTGTCTGCGCTCGTGACCTCAGCAGTCGTGCTCAAACCGCCTGCGCCATCGGGTATACCGCCCTTGGGGTCGTCGGCAGGGTTCGAGGCTGGCGGCTTCGTCTCCTTCGGCGCGTCGTTTTCTGCTTTCTTGCCCTTCACCGCGGCCTTCGCCTTGGTGGTCGCGGGCTTCTTCGCTTTTGGCGGAGGGGCAGCAGCCGGTGCTGGGCGCTTGCGTAGCTCGACCATGATGTGTGTGGTTGAAATCTGCTCTTTTCTTCAATGCGATCGACGCGATTCTGTGCGCGTTAAAGGTGTTGTGTCTGCAAAGTGCGATTTATGTGACAAGTAAGGGTGGTATGTACAAAGTCCTGCTTGCTAGGCTGTCGCGACACCTGTGCGACGAAGAAAAGGAAAGTAGTACGGTCGCTGAGGTTACGCTGCATCCCGGCAAAGACATCGCACCTTCTCGCGTCGTCCCCTCCGTCTCCGCTGTTGTTGTTCGAGCTCGAGCCCTCTGGCATCAGCCTGCATAAGCGTGTGGAAGGGAAGGCATGGGGAGAAGGCGCGGACCGAGTATCCTGGTGGTGGCGTTCGTGGACTTCGCTCGTCTTCTTCTTCTCCAGCCCACAAAGGGTGAGGTCTGAACCACAGCGACCAGCCTGGGACTCATGGGCTGGACTCCTCTCAAAATTCCCACGGCACAATCATATCCTTTTGAGTTGTGCTGGAGCGCTTACCATTCGATTCAAATTCATCATCTGCCACCCAGGTCCGCCAGCTACTTCTCTCCCCCCTTCACTGGAGGGCGAGGACCGTTTACAAAAGAAGGACGACTGGGCCGAACTCCACTGGTGGAGCCCAATGCTGCTGATTGCCAATGATGTCGCTTCAAGTGAGGTCGTGGACGGCGACTGGACTATCCCTCAAGCTCACCATGAAGGCATACCTTCCTCCTTAAGCTGCGCTGGAGTGTTTACCATTCGTGACGCTCAAGATACCGCCCGCTGCAATTCACAGTGCCAGCCAGCTGGTAGTGCTTGGCGCACCACATCGCAACCCCTTCGCGAAACCAACGGCAAGGAATAACGGCATGTGGAAGACCACAAGACAAACACCACATGGCAACATGATGAGAGAGCTTCTTGCGCTCCAAAACGAGTGTACGAAAGCTGGTTGGCCTTCTGTCCTCTTATCTCCTCCTCCACGTCGTTGAGAGTCTTCACGTTTCTCTAAAGAGAGGTAGAGCTGATCAAGCTTATCACACTTTGGTACCTTTCCTCTCTCGCAACAGCTTGACCTGGCTATGACAGCTTCGACACACGGCGCTGGGACGAGCGAAATGCTGCTATGTACATGGTGTGTCGCGTGCCGCTCTTCCCCATTACTCTCGCTCATCCTCGTCGCACGCTCTTCTCTCTTGTTCGCTTTCTCTACATCTTCGCAACTCCGTTCAAGACGACAACGAGCCTTTTATGGACCACCATGTAACTCAACCTCGGGCTGGCTCCCCTAAGCCTGTGCAAGACGTTATGGTCGATCAGAACGGTTTACATCATGCGATGCCCGCACAAAGCAACCCCGACAACGCCCCATCGGGGCTGCAAGGCCCGCTTGGGAGGACACCGCCAACGACGCCGGTCACGACTGTTAGCAGAAGTACCAAGAAAAGCGCAGACGAGCAAATAAGAAGTGTACGAGGCAGCGCGAGCAGTGGTGGCAGCAACGGCACTGGTGACATCGAGCTCGGCATAGTCACCGTTAATGAGGTTAAGAAAGAGGGCGAAGATGGGTCCGGAGGTGCAGAGAAGAGACGTAGTGATGCTACTATTGGAGTCGGCAAGGTTGAGTACAAGACTATGGGTTGGATTCAATCTGGCATCGGTATGTTTCCATCCTCTTCGTTTATGCGTAGCTGCTAATAGTGTGCAGTGATGATCGCGGAAACAGTCAGCCTCGGCATCCTCTCCCTCCCTAAGGCCCTCGCGGCTGTCGGTTTCATCCCAGGCGTTATCCTGATCGCGATGCTTGGTCTCATCTCCACTTACACTGGATACGTCGTCTACCAGTTCAAGATGAAGCACCCGGAGACGACCTCATTCGCCGACATGCTCGCTGCCGCCTTCGGCAAGCCCGGGAGATGGATCGGAGAATTCTTGCAGACGCTCTTACTGGTCTTCATCGCCGCGGCGCACATCGTCATCTTCAGCGTGATGCTGAACACTCTCACTTCCCACGGGCTATGCACAGTGGCCTTCATGGCTGTTGGAGCAGTGGCTAGCTTCTTCGCTACACTGCCGAGGACGTTCAAATCCAACTCGAAGCTATCCATCTTCTGTAGGTGTCTCCACACCCATGATCAGACACTGTCGATCTTTTGCTGATTCGATACATAGCCTGCATTTCCATCGCCGCCGCGACCATCCTAGCCATGGCCAACATCGGCGTCAGCCGCCCAGGTTACGGCAACACCTTCGCGGTCACACCATCCAAATACACCGACCTGGCACACGCCGCATCAGCCGTCAGCAGCATTGTCCTGGCGTTCAACGGCCACATCGCGTACCCATCAATCATCAACGAGATGCGCAAACCCAAGGACTTTCCGAAAGCCCTCGCTCTTCTTGAGACTGTCACGATATCTTTCTACATCATCGTCGCAGTCGTCATCTACTACTTCGCTGGCCAAGATGTCGCATCTCCCGCGCTCGGGAGTGCGAGTCCACTGATCCGCAAGGTTGCATACGGGATCGCTATCCCGACTATCGTGGTCGCAGGCGTTATCGCGGCATTGGTCGCGGCGAAGCAGGTCTACAAGCATGTCTGGCACAAGAACCCCGAGGTCCAAGAAGAGAAGACTTTCCGCGCTGTTGCGAGCTGGGTTGGCATTGTGGCGGTCATCTGGGTTGCCGCATTCATCATCGCTGGTGTTATCCCCTTCTTCCACGAGCTGGTCGCCTTGATCGGAGCCTTGTTCGGGACTTGGTTCAGCCTTGGTTTCTGCAGTCTATTCTGGTTGTCGATGAATTGGTCCAAGTCGGTGAAAGAGTCGGCATACGGGCGAAATTGGAAGAAGATGGCGCTGACT
Organism: Neocatenulostroma microsporum; assembly: GCA_022814695.1. Classification (NCBI taxonomy): domain Eukaryota; kingdom Fungi; phylum Ascomycota; class Dothideomycetes; order Mycosphaerellales; family Teratosphaeriaceae; genus Neocatenulostroma; species Neocatenulostroma microsporum. Next base: position 10,117 of record JAKLLW010000665.1, read on the forward strand.
GGGTTGAATGTGTTCATTGTGCTGATGTGTGCGGCGATTGTGAGTACAAATGCCTTGCTTCGAGTACAGAGATGCATTGCTAACGATTGCATAGTGCATACTCGGGACCTTTGGGTCGGGTAAGATTATTGGGGCAAGCGATTCGGGTGGGAAGCCTTTCTCTTGCGCGGACAATTCGCTGGCGAAGAAAGCTTGATAGTCGGGCCATGGTGTGGGTGAGCTCGGTTTGTATACGTTTCGAACGCCGTCGACTGACTTTTGGCCAGCATGAAGATTGGAGAACTCAATGCGAGGCTACGATTGCGCACTGCGGAAGCGACACGCACGATTGACGATACGGTCTCCTGTTAACGGAACGAGAGAGAGCGAGGCTGAAGAGCGCAGATGGTTGCTCAGATGTACAAGATACAGGAACGGTACTCCTCGTACAGATATGGACCAGCGACCTGGAACAGTGCCCTATTCTGGCAGCTGTACCACCAGGCCTTGGCTTAGATTGTCCTCTGGTCATAAGTAACAACGACTGTATCCTCTCTTCGTATGATCATCTCCTGTGATCCAAAGCTGCCTGCCTCCCTTCGATCTTCTTCCGACCGATATACCGAAGTTGACCGCCCAGCTCTATCCGGCCGCAAGCGCAATGCATCGCTCTTGGATCCTTTGGATCGGTTCTTCGAGCTGACAGTATTGCTCATGCCCGTACCGCTCCTACTGCCGTTCTGGGTGAAGATGTTCAAGGTGCTTGTATTAAAGCTGTTGAAGAAGGTCTTGGTGAATGGCCAAGTGGCCGAGCAGAGGGAGTAGCAGATGGTGATTTGCTCGATGACCGCTACCAACGATGCCGCAGTGCCGGAGCCGTGTTCACTCACTGCTTTCACATAGACGCTGTAATGTATCGCAGCAAGTATCACTAGGCTATGTGGCTGTTAGTCCTGACCACGGAAGTCGTCGCATTCCGACTTACCCGAGGCGCCAGACGAAAGCCATACAGACCCCGGCCTTCTCTTTCATTCCCATCTGGAGATTGCTGGTGAAGTATGCAGCAAGTCCGACTATTCCGAGTTCTGTCGCACAGTCGAGAAGCATGACCACAATCCACCGCGCGCGCTGGAACGGAAGGGTCAGCTGGTTGATCGTTTGAGTCAGTGACGAGGGCACGTACGTCTCCGGAACAGTGGTCTTCATGCTCGGCAAGAATGTGATCGGCATTGCATCCAGCGGAAACTGCGATCGAAGAGCCAACACCCCAAAGCGCTACGATTGCTAAAGCAACTATGCACAGGCTTCTCGCCTGCATGAACTCCGCTCTCGAAAAGATGCGTCGGAGGAACAGAACGACAGAGAGCTTCGATATCGCCAATGTAAGGATGAACAGGACCTGGCTCGATTCGAAAGCCTATACATCGCGTTAGCCAATCTTACCTTTCTGCGCTTTACTATAGCTCCCTGATCTCACCTTCGCCGCAGCAAGCTGATCGGTGTGGCCCAACTGCGAAAGGCCATGGCCAAGACCTTTGGTCAGACCGTATATCACCGCTCCCTGCTGGCCGTAGGAGAGCAGGTGGGCGACCGCTATCGACGCATCGTCAGGTCCCAGGAATCTGAACTTGACGAATAGTCGGAGAGCGAGGGTCAATGTCGAGTATGTCAATGAGAGTAAGACTGCGATCCATGCTGACGCACTGTGATCATTGGAGATGTTGACGGCGAAACGAGCCATGCTGATGAGATGGACGACGTCCTTGGACTGAGTAGATTTATCTAGCGGTCATGCAGAATGATAGCAAGGGATACCAGGCAATAAGTGCCATGGCAGGATCCAGGCTCTGGAACTGGGCTGTGCATGTGAGGAAGCACTACCTTTGCACCGTTGACGGTCACTGCTCATCCCAAAGGCGTAGCGAACGCGCAGAGGTTGCCATGTCTTGATCCCGCAGCTTCAGATCTTGCTGCCCTCGTAATGCACTATGCCCGACCTGCAGCAAGCAGCGAGTGAGGCGCCTCTCAAACGCGGGTGCCCACTGACATGATGGCGATATATGAGACGCAGGAACGCTTCACCCGAGGCTTGAGATCGTCCATTGACGTCCAAGCTGCTCACGGAGACTGGTTTCCCGGTACCCGTTCGTTCAGCCTGATCTGGGCCATCGAGACATACGCCTCGGGAGTGACGCTTGACATGGAAGTGTGACCGATACCGTATCTTGTTGGCTTGACTATCTGGTAGGCAAGTCCGGGTGTGTGTCCTTGTACGATACCCAGGGCATGCAGATCCCTTGGGTTGAAAGAAGGTTGTTGAGTTCAAGCTATAGCCCGGGGAAGCTAACGTAATCTCCGGATCGGATCGTGGGAGCCATGCGCCGGGGAACTGCAAACACCACGAGCAATGCTTCCTCTAGGTCAACTTCGGGGCGTGATGTGGCTGCTCTTTAGTCAGCATGAGACAGCGCTCTGCGAATGAGAGACGCCAACCAAGTCCTTCTGGAGGGCCACTCGTTCGCTCTCCACTTCACGCCTTCTTTTGCATGCAATATGACTCATATGAGGATTTCCTATCTTGCGCATGCGCATTTACTGGGCAAGATGCCCTTGTCATTAGGCATCTGCACGCTACTTGCTGCGACACTGGCTAATGCAGTAGATGATGCAACAACCATTGCGCAAACCCTGGACGGAGGTCGAATAGCGGCATCTCTCCCACGAATACCATGTCGCTCCAGTCCGGCCTCGATGGCGTCCTGGCCAATGACTGAGATACCCCAAGGGACATAATGGTCACGGAGACTTTCAAAAGATCGCTGCAGTAATCTCGAGAGTACGGAGTTGGTAGCGCCGTGCTGTGCCACGGGGAAGCATCCAGTGGCGCTCCAGAAACCGGGCTATCGAGCTCACCCTGCAGATGCAGCTGCCGGATCATGCTAGCCATGGTAGGCACGCCATTGCCAGAAAGCTCGAATCATGCTGTGCCCAACGCCGGCACTTAGCTCTAGGAGCTATGCAATATCAGGTTACATCCTAGGGCACATATCTAGAAAGCTTTGAGAGGCTGCATCGGCCAGACCGTATCTATGATAGCTCTCTCTCGGCCGTCCCATGCTGCAAGATGTTCTTCGAAGGCCGCCCGTAAGTTCTTCCTTCAACCTCACACAGCTCCATTTGTGCTGCGACCATGGTCAACCGTCCAGCATTCGCTCACCAGGACTCCATGGGCCCATCTTACGAGATGAAACCCATCGGCGGCGAACAAGATGTCTACGAGATGAAGCCTACCGGCGGCAACATCACAGCAGAAGAAGAAAGCGAAGAGACCAAGGGTGGCACTCATGCCGACAACCAGGACATGTATCGCATGAACAAGCAGCAGGAACTTCGCCGTAACTTCCGCTTTCTGTCGATCTTCGGATACTCCCTCATCTTGGGCAATGGTTGGGTCATTGCTCTCATCGGCGCGAGTATACCGCTCGCAAACGGCGGCACTGCTGGGGGCATCTACATGTACCTTATCGTTATCATTGGCATGATCTTCTCGACGCTGTCGATGGCGGAGCTAGCTTCAATGGCACCCACAGCCGGTGGACAATACCGTGAGTATCTCGGACACTTGGAGTGGAGCCGATGTACTGACGACCAGAAGATTGGGTCAGTGAATTCGCACCGCGCGAGCACCAGCAGTTCCTCTCGTACATGACCGGATGGCTCTGTGTAAGTCCACCAAACACAAGTTGTGTCTCACAAAGCTCACGATCCCTAGGTTCTGGGCTGGCAGACTGCTCTCTGCAGCACGGCATACAGTGGAGCACTTGCGGTTCAAGGCATGATCGCTTTGAACGAGCCAGGCTATGGCGTGCCCTCATGGCACGGCGTGTTGCTCACCATCGGGATCGTCTTATTCACGATCTTCTTCAGTAAGTCAGCCGACTGTCAAGGGGAGCATTTCATCTGCTGATAGTATCGTAGACACTGTCTTCCTCCGCAAGCTTCCCATGTTCGAAGGCATGATGCTCACCATCCACATATTCGGCTTCTTCGCAGTACTCGTTGTGCTGTGGGTAATGGGAGATAAGTCTCCGTCCAAACAAGTATGGACAGAATTTGGAGACTATTCCGGCTGGGGCAGCTATGGAGTGGCAGCTCTTGTTGGATCACTTGGCGCAAGTGGTTCTCTGCTTGGGAGCGACAGCGCCGCACATCTCGCGGAAGAGTGAGTCTCCAGCGATGACGAGCGCGGCCAAGGATAGACGAAGGATTCGCTGACAACAGAGCAGACTGAAAGACGCCGCTTGGGTGTTGCCGAGAAGCATGGTGGCGACCGCAGCCGCAAACTACACTCTTACGTTTCTGATCGTCGTCGGTAGGTCTCGATCCAGCCCATCTTCAGATTCACAATTGAAAGTCTGCAGCTGACAAGTCGCCTCCTTGCAGCCTTCATGACAGTTAAAGGCGGCGATCTCGACTCCCTCTTCGCTACAAATTTAGCCCAACCCTACGTCCAGATCTTCTACAACGTCACCCAATCAACCTCCGGCGCCACCGCACTCACAGCCCTGATGTTTATCCTCCTCATGTTCGGCATCATCAACCAAGTCACAACCGCCTCGCGCCAACTCTGGTCCTTTGCCCGCGACGGCGGCCTCCCCTTCAGCCCCTTCCTCTCCCACATTCGACCGGGCTGGGACATCCCCCTCAACGCCGTGACCGTCACCATCGCCTTCTCAATCGTCATTAGCATGATCATCCTCGGCTCGCCCGTCGCCTTCTGGACTCTCGGATCCTTGTGCAATGCAGCGCTGTACGCCAGCTACCTGATCTGCATCGGCTGTGTCGCCTGGCGTCGCATTACGAAGCAACCTCTGCTACCGTCGAGATTTGATCTCGGGAAGTATGGCTTGTTCGTCAACATTACGGCTATGCTGTTTCAGAGCGTGCAGTATGTGTTCATCTTCTTCCTGACTGCGCCGAACCCGACGTTGCCGTACATGAACTGGACTATCCTTGTTTTCGGCGTCGTGGTCGTCTGGGCACTGGTCTACTACTATATATGGGGTAAGAGGAAGTACCAAGGTCCTGTTGAGTATGTGCGGAAGACGGAGTAGACCAAGGAGCAAGGGTTGGCGAGATGAATCGTTGCCGATGGGCTGCCTACCGTATCTGCGCGGTGAGCGGCATATGGAGACCGCACGTCATCGATGCGGAGGTTAAGCAGCTCGTCCTCCAGGAGGCTGCACGCAGTGTGCTGTTGTTTGAGCGGCAACAACCTAGCGATTCAGCGAGCCTCATAGACAATAGAGTTGTGAAACTGCAAGCAATCGCGAAAGTGACGCGAACGCGTGAGCCCATTACCGAGGTGATCCACGTCTCCTGAAAGTATAACCCTGCTCAGAAGTGTTGTTGTAATGAGAGTGACCTGGCACCATTGACATATTCGCGTGAGGATAGCGGATAGAACAGGAAAGATGGCTGGACATAAGCGGAAGCCCTCCAGCGGTGCCGTAGGAGAGCAGAGTGTGAAGAAGAGAGCCAAAGGCGATCCTCGCTCTGTGACAGAGGTAAGTTAAATGCACACACCATGATTGTTGGTACCTAAGCTCGTTCCGGGAGAGCAACAATGGCATTGACAGCGGCAGTCGCAAGCCACGCTCACAGCTGACGGGATAGTGCAGGTGAGCAAACATGGTCCGGACGAGGACGGTGACGTGAATGTACAGTGCCGCTGCACGACAGGCTGCAAAGGCCAATGCAAATGCTCCCGAGGAGGTCGAGGCTGCGGTGATAAGTGCAAATGCAAAGGCTCTTGCGGCAACAACATCTAGAAATTGATAGCAGAGCTTGGAGTACCAGGCCTCGTCGCCTCCCCTTGTTTCCGAGATCAAGTCTCCAAGAAGGGGTACGACAGCATCGCGAAGCTGGGTAGTATTTTGATGGGGTTGCCCGAGGGAGACATGACTTCCATGCCGAAGGGAGATGTTTTCGATGAAGACGGGTTTGATCCTTATGCGGCGAAATGGGCCGCGGAGTGGAAGGATATGGCTGTTGAGAATAAGCCGGCGCATATCAGGAAGTTGGTGCTGTATGGGTTGTTTCAGTCGGTGGAAGGCGATGGCATGCCCGAGTCAGCGGGCTATCGGCCGTACTACTACTCGTTCTGCCGCAAGTACTGGGAACAGGGTGACTGCACCTGGAGGCATTGCAAGGTTTGCAAAGAGTGCAATGATTGGAGAGACTGGCATTGTAAGGAGTGCAAGAAGTGCACGTATGGTGTCACCATACCTTGTGAAGGGTGTGGAGGTGTGAGCACTTACTATCACGATACGCCGGCAGAGGAACGAGCACGGGCTAGCGAGGAGAGGGAGGAGCTGAAGAGGTATCTGGATGGGAACCGTGATGAGGAGAGCGAGGACGGGAGTAATGTGAGTTGGAGTCAAGATGAAATGGGCAATGTAACAAAGCGTGTCTATAGAGGAGGACTTCGGTACAAGTGGCGATGAAGAGGAGGGTGACGAGAGTGATTGGAGTGACGGCGAAGGGGGGGTGAGGAATCCGTTCTATGTAGATAGGGGGGAACCTACCGATATACGCGAGGAGGTTAGAGAGGAGGGTGATATCATCTATGGCGAGGATGAGATGGGGAATCCGACAAGGCGTGTGTATAGGGAAGAGAGTGATGGTAGTGGCGAGGAGGAAGAGGAGTAAAGCAGTGGATTGCTCTCGCCACGGCACAGTGCTTAATGTGCTTTCTTGGCTGAATTGGACATTAGTTCGTTTGATGTATCGTGTATCATATGTCAGTCAGCCATATCGCACTGCGCCGCAGTAAATGCCTCCCTTTTCCCTGCGCCACCGTGTAGTCATACCGTGAAGGCCACACCCATAGTCAGAACCCATGTGACTGCTTCCGTAGGGTATCCCGTAGCCTTGCCATACCCTCAATACTCCCGCCGCTCCGCCTCCCTCACCAAACCTGACTGCTGTTCGCACTGTCATACTGCACAGGCATTGGCCTTTCGTGAGTCTGTTTCGTTCCATCAGTCTCCGAGTAGCGCCTGCACTGCTGAACACGCTCAACTCACATATGGCTGTTTCGGCTGATACGCCCTCGTCATGGCCGCCAAGTCATCTTGATGCCTTAGCCGTATCTCCCGCTGATACTGCGCCTGACTCATACCCGCCTCTGCATAGTACTGACGTTCCTCTTGCTCGTCGCTTGAGTACCACAGTCGATGTGCCATGCCCCATGCGACGAGGAAGACTGCCGCGACCGCGACAATGATAAGGGCGATGGTGCCGGAGCGGCTGATGCCCATGTTTGTGGTTGTTTGTTATGTGGCGCTGAAGCTGTTGGTTTTGAGGCGTATGTCTGGGTATGAGTTGGGTTGCTGTCGAGCTGTCGCGTGCCGCTTCGCGGCGCAAAGACTGGCAATGCGCTGTCTTGGATGCGAGTGAGGGTGATGTAGCCTGTGAGTGAGTGTTTGTCGGGGTCGCGATGTGGGAGGACGAAGGAGAGAATGCGCCTACCGAGCGAGCTTACGACGAAAACACGAGGGTTCCTTCCCTTCGGATCCTGTGAAGCCTTCCTTCCAGTTGGAGCAATTCCGATCCGTGTTCGTGGCTGCTTTGGTGGGGTCAGGCAGGAACACCAGTCACCAAAGCAGGCGACGCGCAAGCTTTCGGGGTGCGGGATTTTGCGGCACCGGCCGGGTTGGAATGCTTGTTGCATAGAGACTTCGTCTATCAACTCTTGTTTCTATTCTGACGTCCTTCCCCAATCCCTCATCAACCGTCCGGACCCTGTGCGAGATTGAGAGCGAGGTACCTGTAGTCCAGCGTGACCGAAGCGGTCTTGCGTCGCGCTACAACAACGAGCAGACGTATTGCTGCGAATATGAGTATATGTCTACCTTCTTCATGCAGTCAGATTCTTATCAACATTACGCCCTTCCCTTCCTACATGCTTCCAGATATGACTTCTACACTGCAGTCAATTCTCTATCACCATCCTCATCATACAAGGATACAGAGTCAGCCCTGTGTCCACCAGCCGCAAAGCACGCGATAATACGACAAGGACTCATCTCATCGCCGCCTTGACACAGCAACATAATGAAGGCACTCGTGCTCGACGCAGAAGCCCGAACAGCCCATCCCTCTGACACATCTCAACCATCACCCGGCCCACGGGAACTCCTAGTACATGTCCAAGCCATCTCACTCAACCCAATCGATCCCCTCTACGTCGGCCACCCGCTCGCAAGCTCTGGCCGCACAATCGGGAGCGACTTCTCCGGCACCATAAAGGCACTCGGTGAAGACGTCCCTCAGATCAAAGGTCTACGAGAAGCCAATCGAGTCGCAGGCTTCTTACAAGGAGCCTGTAGCGTCAATGAGCGGCCCGGCGCATCTGCCGAGTTTCTTGTCGCGCCTCTGGATCTTGTCTGGAGAGTTCCGGATGGTGTTAGGACCGAAGAAGCGGCAGGTGTGAGTTTGGTGGCGTTGACGGCTGCGCAGGCGATATGGTATCGTCTAGGCTTGCCCGCACCTTTCGAGTATGACAGGGAAGCGGTGTTGACCGAGCACCCGGAATGGAAGGTCCCTCATTCCCAAGCGCGAGATAACGATCGTAAAACGCTAAACATCTTCATCTACGGCGCCTCAACATCCGTCGCCCTCTACGCAGCCCAAATGGCCCGCCTCAGTGGCCAAGCCGCTGGACAGACAATCAAGCTCTTCGGCGCAGCCAGCAAAGCCCGCTGGCCAATGCTTCAATCCGAACCCTACAGCTATGATCATCTAGTCGACTACCGTGACCCCGACTGGCCATCACAAATCTTCGTACTCTCAGATAATGAAGGAATGGACTACGTCTACGACTGCATCTCCGAAAACTCCTCCATCGCCCTCTCCGCTTCCACTCTCTCGGATAGACCAGGCGTAGCAATGGCCTCTGTCCGGTCCCGAGAAGGCCGTGCCTGGACCTCGACTAACGCACTGAAAGTCGAGCCCATCTACGGCGCTGTATGGGAGGGGTTAGGGGAGGAAGTGCAGTACCAGGGTCTTACCGTTAAGGCTTCACCTGCGACGCGAGAGTTCGCCATTAAGTTCTACCAATGGCTTGGCAAAGTCGTCGGGGATGTGCTAAAGCCTGTGCCAACCAGACTAATGCCGGGAGGTTTGGGAAAAGTGGTGGAAGATGGGTTCGCGTTACTTGGTGCTGGAGGTATGGGCGATAGGAAGGTGGAGAGGAAGGAGGAGTGGATGAGGCCTGTTAGTGGTGAGAAGCTTGTCTACAGGATCCTTGGCGAGGTGAGTTGATGATTCTTGTGCGTGTGTAAATGCGTGTTATATGTGTGCTAAGGAAATCTGGGTAGTGGAGGAGAAGAGTTGCCTGACTTTCAATGATATTATGTCTGTCACGTAAACTTGATGGGGGCCATCGTTTCTGCACTTTTGTGGTCTATGTTGTTAGGTTCTAACAGCTGTGCATGGCAATTGAGAAGCGGCTTGCATGCGCTGCCTCGATGTAGTGAATGTTGGTCGCCAATGGGCATGCGGCCGCATGTCCCGAATACCAAGATAGCATCCGTAAGTAATATCTTGGATTCGACTGACGAGCTCTTGTCAAGAACAGATGCGCTAGAAGTATGGCCAGAACTTTGCGCGATAGTACAGTGGCTAGCTACCCACCCTCGCTACAGCTTAAACCTCCCCCCGCCCGCCTGCTCACCCGCCACACCTTGCTTCGCCTCCCGTCCCTCAGCGTCAGTAATCTTACCCTTCTTCCCAATGACCTTGACACCTCCCTTCTTCAAATCACCCAGCACCTCACTCCTCTCCTTCCCCTTCTTACTCTGCGTCTTTTCCGGCTCGTTATCACCTGCCTTCCTAATCCTCTCCTTCTCCCTCCTGCGCCTGCGCTTCCGCTCTTCACGGCTCATCTCCTCTCGTGCGGAGGGTAAGCCGCTCTTCCCAGCCACTTCTTCTTTCCCGCTTACGGCCTCGCCTGCGCGATAGATCTCTTGTGGCGCCAGTTGGGAGGCGGCTGCCACGTCGCCGCCAGCGCTTGGTCGTGCGTCTTCTAAGCTTATCGTCGGCGCGTCGACGCGGATATCGAGTTGAGGTGCTGCTTGCTTAGGCCTGAAATGCCAGGACGACAAGCTATCAAGGTCACTGCGGACTTTGTTCCACAAAGCCTCAATCTCCCTCTCCTCCTTCTTGGTCTTCTCATCCTTCGCATCCACGAAATTCGGGTCCGTGCGGCGGAGATGTTCTTCCTCATATTCTTCTGCCAAACCCTTCTTCGACTTCTCATTATCGAGCTCATAGTCCAATCTCCCTCTTCTGCCCTCTTTGCCCGTAGCCAGGTCGTCTGGTCGTCGACGAGGGATGTCTTGAAAATCGTGCGCGAGGATCCGGCGTTTAACGAGATCCTCGATGCTTTCGCTCACCTCAGCAGTGATAACAGGGACCGGTTTGCCCGCGCGCTCGAACTCGAGATCTTCTTCCAGCAAAGAGTTGAGCGGACGGTCAGCGGCGCGGGCTTCTCCCGACAAGGTCCATTCACGTTTGGCCACATTAGCTGCTTCGAGTTTGCGGATCTCTTCTGCGAGAGCTGCTTTGCGGCGTTCGTGGGTTGAGCGGCGGGAGCGTGGGTCTGATGGATCGAGCTTCTCTAGTTGGTTCTCTGCTTCTTCTTCGTCGGCGGACTGGTCGTCTTCGAAGAGGTCGCGGTGGACGGCGGCCATTGTGCGTTCCATGTCGTCCTCTTCGGGTTCTTCAGCCTTGCTTGGAGCAGGGAAGTTGTGAGGGTTCGGACGGCCTTTTTTGTTCTTGCGCTTCTTTTGCGCGGGTGGCGCGAAGAAGTCGGCGTACAGGATGTCGTTGGTATTGCCCATGCCGCCCATGGCGTCCATCTCGCCTACGTCGACCTCATCATCGTCGTCTTCGCTTTCTGCGTTCGGGTCACCGAAAGTTGGGCCGTCCTCGTCGTCATCCTCAGCCTCGTCCTCGACATCAGCGTCTGGTTTGCCGTCAATGGCAGCAGTCTGAGCGAGTGGATCAGCATCCCAGTCCAGATCCTCCTCATCGCTGGCCGCCCCGTCGTCGTCTCCTCGGAAGTCTTGCTGCTCCAAGAACTCAGACCGCTTGTTGAAGTCGTCAATGGAGAAGAAGCCGTCGTTCAGACCGAATTTGTCGGGCATGAATTCTTCCGCTGGCTCGTCGTTGCCAGCACCGTCCTTGTCATCAAAGTCGTCTTCTCCGTCCATGTCGACATCTTCATCCTCATGGTAGTCATCCACGCCGCCATCTGCGGCATCTAATGCATCTTCCAAGTCCTCGGACTCGCCTTCATACTCTTCTTCGCCGTCGTCCACGCCTTCAACTTCATAGTCCAGGCCTTCCTCGCCAAGATCTGATTCGGATTCGAGTTCGTCTTGCTCTAATTCCGCACCGCCATTCGTAACTGCACCTTCCGTCCGCTCTCGCAATTGCGCCTCAGCAAGCCCTCGTTCGGCCTCCTCTCTCGCTGCGTCTATGACCCTCTTCGCCTGAACCCACACCTGTTCCGGCCCAAATCCTTCTGTATGAATTTGCTTTAGTCGTAGCACATCATCGTCGGCAAGCTGCTCCCCTCGCTTCCGCTTCTTGCGCGCATCCTTCTGCCGTTGTTGCTGTACCGCGCTGATCTCTGCGGCGAGAGGATCGAGCGCATGCTTCAGGTAGGTGACTGTGTCCGTGTAGAGCGGCAGAGATGGCTGCAGGAAAGCGTACGGTGTGCTGCTCAAGCTCGCGACAAGACTGCTGCCGGTTGGCGCCATGATCACAGTCTCTATATCTACAATATAGAGGTGTGCGACACTGCCTTCTTGTCTGTTTCTACAACTGCTACAGATGGCAACGCTCCTCACTCCAAGAATTTCCTTGCAAGCTTCGAAGACGGCGGGGATATCGGAGATCGGTGACGGATAAAATATCTTCCGCTTAGTTTGTGCCTAAGGCTTCTGAACCTCGACTCCTTGTCCCTCCGTCCCAACTTGAGACAACATCCGGCCGACAACAGAGAGCACCTGAAGGACTCAAAGGTGCACAGAGTACATCCAAAATGGCCCGGTGATCCTGAGATGTATCGCGTGCACGCGAAGCACGCGGTTAATTGACCCAAACTCGACATCCCTAAACAGTACACGATGGCCTCCTTAAGATCAGTCGAGGAGCAGGCGCGGCCCTTCCTTGATCATGGACGATCCAGCGAAGACCTCGAGATGTCACAGCTGGACGGCGATGGCCTTCTTGAAAACGGCGAGCGTACGCCGGACCAGCACTACGCTCAACCCAAACCGCCACCAGCCCAAGGCAAAACCTCACCTCTCCTAGTCGGTCTCGCCCTAGTTGTTACCGTCATAGGCTTCACAATCAACACAGAAGCCACAGCCTACTTCGAAGATGTCCTAGGCTGGAAGAAGCCTTTCGCGACGCTCTACATCACGCACAGCACTCTAGCCTTACCCTGGCTCTGCCACCTCGCCTACCTCCGTTTCGTGAACCGTAAGACGCCCTACAGAGACTGGGTGCGCCACTACAACAACCAACTTCGCGAGACGATCAGCACAATCGACGCCTACACGACCGATGGCCCGCGCTTAATCTGGAAACTTCAAGGCCGATTGGGCGGCCCATTAGACTTTCTCGCAACGACTATGGCTATCATCACCGCCGTCCTGACCGGCAGCGGCGCTTCCTGGTTCATCGCTCTCGCCCTCACGACCCCAGCAGATCTAACAGCCATCTACAACTGCGCCACCTTCTTCGCCGCAGCCTTCAGCGTCCCTCTTCTGAAAGAGAGACTAGGTCTCTACAGCATCATAGCCGTCGCTCTCTCCATGGTAGGAACTTTCATCATCGCATACGGCGACACAACAGCTGAGCACCCGTTCAAAGAAGGTTCTGCCGGAAACGCCGTTGGCGAGCATCGCTTAGTCGGGAACATCATGGCTTTCGTCGGCGCACTATGTTTCGGCTTATATGAAGTGCTATTCAAGAAATGGGCTTGCTCTTCTCGACCTATTGGCCCAGAGAAGAGTCTTCCTCTCACGCTCGCAGCTAGCGGATTAACGGGCGTGTATACCTTTGCTACACTTTGGGTCGGCATCATCCTACTGCATATCTTCGGCATCGAGACGTTTGTGTGGCCGAGCGCGGAGGTGTGGTTATGGATTATAATTGCTGTTTTGGCTGGCTCTAGTGCGTACCCCTCCCAACTCCCTCTTTATCATCCCATCCTCTCACATCCATACTGACAAATCCTACAGTTTCAATCACCCTCCTAACAGTCCTAGTCGTCTGGACCGACCCCGTCTTCGGCTCCTTCGCCAACGTTCTGAGCGTCTTCTTCGTCGCCCTCGCTGATTGGGTGTTCTTTGGGCTGACGCCGTCGTTTGCTACGTACTGTGGCGGAGCTATTGTTGTTGTAGCGTTCAGCTTGCTGAGCTGGGATACTTTTATGGCTCCCGCGAGGACGCATTGAGGTGTGGTCGTTGGGTGTGGCGGCTGGGGGAGAGGCTTGGGTTACTCGAGATCAGCCGTACGATGGCAGTCTCTGACCTATGGACCTAGTTCAAGCGCACACGAATTGCCGGTCCGGCGGCCAATCTCAATCCCACTCCCAGTACTACTGCACCACACTTTTGGAGCGCGAGGACACTGATAAACCTACATAAAACTGTTTACCGCTTGTGGTATCTGGGCACCTGGCCAGCGGACCTCGACGTCATCGCTAACCACCACCGTGTATTCATCCTCTCCGTTCTGCGGATGTCGGCATGACTACGACTGGCTTTGTCCACTACTGGCAAGTACAAGCGCTTAAGAGTGCAACATCACTCACAGATCGCTGGCGGCATCCTCAGCAAGCTGCATGCCTGTACCTCTTCAGCTTCTCAACGGCATTATGCAAACAACTCCCTGCGTTTACGAACACAAAAAGCATGAAGTTTACTTGACCACCGCCTTCTCTCTTGTCCAACAAGGGCAATAGTGCCACACATTTCTCTCTCGCCGGCAATATATGGATAGATCTCCTCTCCACCCTCCTCTGCGATGGAGTGAACATGGCTGTGCGCTAGTACAACGCTATCTGCTCCAGCATCACCGACAACATTCACAGAATGCACAAGCGCCTTCCGGCACGGCTCGTCTTTTTATGTGACCTTCGACCTCCTGTATATATCAAGATGCTCTATGCTCTTGCAGCCAAGCGTGTGCGTCCAGCGCGCAAGGCATATCTTAAGGCTCGTCGGCGGCTATTGCAAGACGGTATGTAAGATCGATCTTAATGCACACTACAGAACACTAACAAGCTTGTGTATATAGCACCATGCCTCCCGTCCAGGCACCGATCTTCCTGGATCCATCGGACGAGATTATAGCACCTAGCAGCGCACTCTTTCCAGCTCCGCACCCGCTAGCACTTCACGCAGAGCCCCTCTCTGTCGACTCATTTGCTTTCATGGACCTACCTGCCGAAATCCGGAACCTGATATATGACCTCGCCTTCGAGATCCATGCGGCCAAGACCACCTCCCTTCTGCCTGATCTGGCAAAAGCAATTCCGGAAGCGAGGAGGTACTATATACGGTACAGAGTCCTTCACCTCAGGACGTGCTGCAGTCAGCAAACTGCATCCGAAGTCTTAAAGGCCACACCCATACACCCAAAGTCGAAGAAGATGCTGGACTACCTACACCAGACTCGCAAAGACACCAATGTCGACATCACAGCCGTTAGGAAGGTCCTCATCACAAGAGACACTCGACTTCATGATGGACCGCCCAATCATGTCTTCTATGCCTGGATGGTGACCTTCGAAAGCGATTTGGCCTCGTACGAGATCGAGGCGATTGGCGAGTTCGTCCCAGGCGAACGAGGAGGGTACATCAGAAGCGAGGTGCCTTCGAAGACGGACTGGAGCTCTGCACGGGATCCTCGAACCGTCCTCACTCGACTCGTCGCGGAAGGCAAGACGGAGGTGTCGAGGGCTGTGCTGCTGGAGGTGATGAAGTCTATGGCTGGCGTCCGTACGACTTAAGCCTGCAGTCTGGCTAGCGAAGGCACTCAGAAGACTGAGGAAGGACATTGGCTTGTGAAGGGGTCGAAGAAGGACAGGAATAATACATCATGGGCCCTCGACACTACGAAGGTTTCATCACGTGTCAAGTAAAGGCTGGCAGCATTCGGACTTGGGACAAGGTGCCAGCTCTACACCCTACGTCACCTCAACTCGATCCCGCCGTGCAAGGCCCGTACACACCGCGTTTACAGCGGGCGGTCGCTGCTCTACACGCCGAGCGGAGTTCACAGCAGACACAGGGTCTTACCTTCCAGACGACAACGCAGCAGTAACCTCCACAAGTTAATCTCTGCTCAACTCGGTCCTACGTTGCAAGAGTCGCACACGCCGAGCGAACATCACAGCAAGCACAATATTCGCCTGTCCAGACACGGAGCATATGATGCCTTTGTGAAGGCGTACTAAGCAGAGCATACACGCACACGAGCAGTAGAGAACGGAAAGATGGCATAGAGAACGGAAAGATGGCATGCATTCGTTGCTTCCCTTCCCCAAGGGCGGGGATCTCCATTCTTTGGGGCACTGTATACATATTGGGCTAATGAAGTAGAACGACCGTCTCAAGGACACATATACATCATTTACGTGCCATTCCAGTTGAAATCATTCGATGAATGCCACCCCATCAGGCTGTGTGTCCCATACCCGGAGGCATCCGCTTATGCATTTGCAGTGTACCATAACGTCGTCTCGCCAGACTGTGACGTTCTCGTGCTAGTTCATCGTCCACTAGCCACCGGAGAGAATGTCATACCCTTGGGATGGCGCACTATCGTTCCGCGACGAGCAAACAGCCATCCTACAGCACTAACAGGTTGATCGTAGACTGATCTCTCAATCCCATTCCCACTGAGCGAAGCTTTGGTGACTGTCTTGACCAAAGTAGTCGTTCAGCCTCAGATGACTCCACCTGCGCCATATAGAAATATCCTGGCACATAGCTGAGGGGCTGCATGTTTTTGAGATGGGACATGCTCCTCCCATGTTCGCTGGAGGGCTTTGTAGCTATTGGACAGAGTCCTTGTGTGACCCAATCGGTGTCTTCTCTTGAAGAACTGAAGTCGAGCAAACCTGTTCATCAGCTTGGCCATAGCGCTCCTTCCTTCTGTCCGGGTCGCCTATTTGAACCTCATATGATGACTCAGATCAAGCATGTAAGGCTGTGGCTCGGAGACTTTGCTGCTCCAACCGTTCTCGCGTGGCCGTCAACGCTGACACTTCATAGTGGACTCCATACTGTGTAGTCCATTCGGGAGGCTGCCTTCATCTCGGTGCTGCACAAAATTACTGGGGCTCGGACCGGAAAGCCAAAATAGGGAGTGCTCTCGGATAGAATGAGATCCGAGCCGAGAGGCTGAGAAGACATAAGCTGACGATGATGAGATGGATGTCTTGGACCACTGCCCTTCTTCGTTGGGATGCAAGGCGAATGCAGAGTAATTCGTAAGCTCGGAAACAGGAAGAACAGGTGTTCTGGGGCTTTCATATATATTTTGACCGGCTGGTAGTCACGTTGCAGCGGAATAGAGTATCCGGCCCGGAACTCTGGGCTCTGTTTATGCTTTCTACCCCTCTGGGGATCATGGCTTCGGTGAATTATGCAGCGCAAGGCGAATCTCGTCACGGAGAGATAGCGTGGATAGGGAGACAAGCCTATCCGGTGGTGCGCAT
>JAKLLW010000666.1:0-26873 GCA_022814695.1 Neocatenulostroma microsporum
CAGATGCAAGTGAGCTCTCGATCCAGTTTGGGCCAGCAAAGGTATGAGCCAAACTGTTTGGCTCATACTTTTGCTTCGTGCGCTCGACACCAATCACCATGAACTCCAGCGAGTGTATCCAGCGCCATGGATAACTCCCTGCACGGCTTCCAGCGCGCTTGAGGGCCCAGTCTATCTCCCTAAATTTATCACGTATCTCTATAGAGCGATTGTGGTACCGCCTGGCTCGTGAGTCCAGGTCCTTCTCAATTCTACTTACGTAGAAGCCATGGTTCATGGTCATCCAGAAGTCATGTCTCTCGTCATCATACCGGCTGCCGATGGTACTCAGCTCGGGTTGCATGGCGATGAGCTTTTCGATATGAATCGGGCCAAATTGTGCTGGAGCTAGGAGGTTGCTTGGTGCAGGCAACAACCCAGGAGGTAACTTGCTGCTTTGAAGGATGAGCCACGCCCACATCGCCACGTACGAAACCATGGAGAGCCACAGCAGCCCGAAAAGTAGCCTGAGCAGCCGGCCAACCCATCGATTCACGACCTCACCGAAGCCGCTTCTCAGTGTCTCGACATCATCAATCTCGACGTAGTCTAGCGGACTTGCTGGGTAGTCGCGAATGGAAGGTGTGAAGTCTCCGTCGCCGAGGAGATCGAGGTTCTGAGGAGTGACTTTGCGGCTGGAAGGCGGTCTCCCTCTTCTGCGGCGAGGCGGGTCGAACACATCATCGACGTCCAGGACTTGAGCGCTGGTCGAAAACTGCTCATAATTTGCTGGAGGCTGTGGAGCTGCAGCCTTGCTGGGACTTCGGCGCTGCGCTGGGCCTGGAGATTTTGAGGGAGTGCGCCCGCGCGGCATGGTTTGTGAGGCAGCCGAGGGAGAGGTTGAGAGATGAACGTGAGGAAGACAGTGATGTATGCCGGCTGGCCTTGACCGGAGCTGTCTGGCATTGCGCGGACCAACACTGGATGAGAGTAATCGGCATGCTGGGCATGCCCGCATTCCACAAAGCCGCCACTGAGTAACGGCTCATTCCCCAATGCCATCGCCGCTTATTGCACCAATGGTTGCTTGCAGTAGGCTGTAAAGCTCGTGAAGAGCATACAAAGTAATGGTGCTAGTAGTACGCACACGAGGCGGCCGTATACTCTCCTACGTCAAAGCTTGTGCTGAAAGTTAAGGGAAAAACTTGTGAGAGTTCTATGGGCTGCAAACGGTTAATGGGCGCCGTAACCCAGAACACCTATGACCATCTCTGGAAGTCCGCATATATCTGCTCCCACTCCTGCTTGGAATCATCTGGGAGTCTCTTGAAATCTGACTCCCTCCAAGTGATCATCTCGACTAGCACAAGATGTAGTTCCTTCCACTGCTTCTGAATGCTCAATGCAGAGAATGGATAAGGAGCGCGCCGAGCAATCTTGACATTGGATAAGAGCGTAGCAAGACGCTCGTGTAGATCTTCGAATAGAGCAGCCGCAGTGCCCAAAGTTTGGCGTTCGGACCACAGAGGGAAGCTCAATCCGTCAATCCAGAGTAGGGTATGTTCGGAGAGCTCGAAGCATCGGTCCATTGCCGCGTACCGGTCCACGTAGTGATACGAGTCCATGCAAGCCTCCCGCAAAGCGCCATCTTCGCGCCGAATGTCCGCACGTAACCACCTGGTCTCTGCCATCAGTTGGTCGATCATCCACATAGCCACCTTAATCCATCCAAGTGATTCGTTCACCTGTGCAAGCGCCACGACCCCAATTTTCTCCTCAAGAGCCACAAGAAGCCGCCCGCTCTGTGTCGCCGGGAGCAGAGGAGGAAAGGCGATCTGCGCTAGCTCTAACCCTCTCTCCCATATCCCAGGGTGAGGGTCTGCGATGTCCACTCTTTCTATCATGGAGTCGATCAGGTCTCGGACTCCCATCAGCCAGCGCTCCGACCACGGGCGCGGCGCATTGACCTGAATCTGCCTTAAATGCAGTATCACCTCGAATGACATCTCCCTGATTGTTTTGGCTCGCTCCAGGAAATGCTTGGTAGGTTCGTGATCTGTCTTCGAGGCCGGTTCCAGAATGGCCTCCAGTTTGTATCCCTTGCGATTGTGTTCACGATGGTGGTCTCCGATCTCGCTCAGTTCGGGTGCTAACTCCATCAACGCTTCCATTTGCAACAGGCCAATCTCGTCCGGTCCTAGTAGGCGTGATGGAGGAGCGGGGAGCATAGCGCGTTGGAGCAGCAATCCGATCCACATCGCTGCGTAGAGAGTTGCTAAGACGAACCATAGGCGCGGATCACAAAGCCATCGGACACCCTGTTTCAAGACATTCAAGGCGCCGATATGGATAGCTGGGATTGCGAAGTCATCATCAATTTGCACATAGCCCACTGGGCTGATGGGTTCATCGCGAAGGTATGTCATTGAGTCTTGGTCATCAAGCTCGTCGGGCTCCGGCTCGTAGACAACAGGAATGGACGCCGCCACCATGGCCTTCGTAGGTGGTCTTCCTCGTCTACGGCGAGGTGTTTCGAGCGCATCGGCTTCGTGTAAGACCCTCGCGCTCGTCGCATAGCGCATGTCTTCGGCTTGATGCTGTGGAGCTTTGCTGGAACTTCGGTGCCGCGCTGGGCCTGGAGACTTCGACGGAGGACGTCCGCGTGGCATGATCACTACCACAAGATGACCGGCGAGTGGGCCATGGGCAAAGCGATGATTTGTATTGGCCTAATGGGGGCTGTTTGGCATTGCATGAGACGACTGATGATGCTTGCCATTCCAAACAATGAACAGCGTGCCCGCATTCCACAACACGCTCACTGTGCAACAACTTACCCGAGCTACCGGTCGCCCTCATGCTTTCGTCGCTGTACTTGTAGCTCGAGACCGGTGGGGAGATTTGTCTTTCTCTCCTCCTCTGTCGATTTCTTCCAAAGCCGACCGCTCAAGATTTGACTTGTTGGCAAGGCGGTGATATTATAAGGCTGCAGCATGGGCCATGGAATCATCGATGCATTGGAGCAAGGGTTCGACTACTAGATCGACAAGCTTCTTCACCACTCTCCTCTTTGGATCTTCTCATCCTCCTCCGCATCCTCCTCTTGCCTGTCCTCCCTCATCATGGCTTGCCACCTTTCGAACTTAGCATCTGCCTCGTTCTCACAAACTCTCCCCTGTTCTTCGATTATAGCATCCAACACAGGCCGCAGCTTGTTCCACTGCTTCCGGATACCCCATGTTGAGACTCGATGAGGAGCGCGCTGAACATTCTCAATCTCCGCCGAGAGCATAAGAAGACACTCACGCAAGCCTGCATATTGAGTCGCCGCGAGGCTCAACGTTTCACGTTCCCAGCGGAACACCTGCGGCAATCGGTTGATCCAGGGCCAGGTCATGTCCTCGAAGCGCTTTTTGCACTCTCCTCTCGCCTTCTTTCTCCCAGCGGCGGTACGTTTCTCCCGATAGTAGGTTTCAATGCAGTCTTCCAGCAACTTCTCTTCTTCACGCCGCATGTCTGAAGCGTATGAGCCGACCATTCTTTCCAACTCGTCAATCAGTCTGAGGGTCTCGACGAAGTCGCCCAGTGTTTTACTAACGTCCGCAATTACCCCTGGATACATCTGGCGGGCAATGTTGTGTTCGTTGAGCTCGTTCCGACTCCGTCCAACCCAGCCGGGTCGCACTCCGTGCACATAGCCTCCAATATGCCTCTTGACCTCCATCAAAACTTCTCCACCCCGTGTCAATGGAAGCAGAGGCGGCAACACGGGTTGCGCAATCTCGAACGCTTCGATGAACGCATTCAAGAGACCATCATCTCTGTGCGTGTTCTGCACTTGATCGACACCTCGGACCATGTCGCGGAGGTTCCCCATATACTCCCAAGTAAGAATGCCGGCAATATAAGTAGTTCGTACCGAATCAAGTGCCTTCAGCAACGCTTGCGACTTCCTTTCAATTGTTTGAGATCGAGCTTGGAAGGATTTGCTAGTTGTGA
The DNA here is from genome assembly GCA_022814695.1 of Neocatenulostroma microsporum. Classification (NCBI taxonomy): domain Eukaryota; kingdom Fungi; phylum Ascomycota; class Dothideomycetes; order Mycosphaerellales; family Teratosphaeriaceae; genus Neocatenulostroma; species Neocatenulostroma microsporum. Next base: position 3,979 of record JAKLLW010000666.1, read on the forward strand.
GATCCAGCCCAGGAGTGGATCCATAATTAAGACTCCGCCAAAGATCGTGTGAGCTCCAGGCGATGGCGTGCCACCGGCTCTCCATCTTGTGCAACCTGGGCGTCAGTTCGATCAATGCCTCCATGTGCGGCAAGCCGAATTGCTCCGGACTTAAGAGTTCTGCTGGTGGAGCAGGTAGCATGGCGCTCTGGAGCAATAGCCAGATCCACATTGCTACGTATGGCGCCAGAAAGATCCACAAACGCGGAAGGAATAGCCAGTGTACCCACTGCTTCAGAGCCTCGAGAGAGCCTACGCGGACAGCTGGAATCGCAAAGTCTTCGATCTGTACGTAGCCCACCGGACTCACTTGTTCGCTAGGAAGGTACGCCATCGCGTCTTGATCGCTGAGCTCGTCAGGGTCGTAGGCGACTGTGGCTGGCGTCGCGACTCTGGCCTTCGAAGGAGGTCTTCCTCGTCTGCGCGGGATCGGCTGAAGGTCCTCCTGCTCGTTCAAGTAGGACGTCGTCGCATGATGTGTGCTTTCAGACTCGGCCGGCGGCTGCAAACTAGGCGCCCTACTCTGGCTTCGGCGCCGTGCTGGGCCAGGAGACTTCGACTTCGACTTCGGGCGTCCTCGTGGCATGATGACTTGCGCTAGGTACTAGTAGCGAATGTCCGGAGCAAGCATTAGTAGGCTCCCAAACGCATATACCAGCGAGCGGGGCTTCGGGTTTGAGACTGTTTGCGACTCGGATCAACGTTGCTAGGTAATTTACTTACTGTGTCAAACATGCTACGCATGCGGCATGCCCGCATTCCACGAATCGCCTAAGCAACCGTACTCGGTATGCTGTCCTGCAACAGCCAGCTTTCACCTTGAAGGTTTCAAGACTGTCATAGACATATGGCTGTCAAGTCTAGTTAACTGCAGCTTCCAATAATAACTGTGAGCTCACCCGTGCGGTAAGAGTAGTGTGTGGTGACGGTCACTGGTGGCCTCCTGTGAGACCTCGGCGTCACTACCAATGTAGGAAGCGGTGACCGCGATCGTGACGGCAAGGAGGCTGCTCTTGTTAGTATAGTACGGTGCTGGCTCCCTCACCATACCAAACCACACCAAGAAGCACGCATCTCCATGACCCTGATGACCGCGTACTGTTCCGTAAGCCTTCCCAGTCTCTTGTAGTCGGAGGTAGTAACGCTGCTTCTTCTCGCATTGACTGTCGACACCATCAACTACATTAGTACGTACGGCGTGCGCCATCACCGCACTATCTTCTGAACACGACAACACCCAGCAGTCATGTCAGCGATGTCCACATTCAAGCCAAGGCACAGCTACTAGCTTGTCGACATGGAGCCCGCACCGCCAGATCAGCCCCACAAACCGAGAGATGGCGGACCAGTCTGGGGATGCCTGTGTTCAGAATGCGATCGCAAGAACGCTATCCAGCTGCGCTGGGAGCAAGCGAGCAGCCTTCAAGAAATCTTTGACCTCAACAAAGCATTCCTGCGCACGGAGCTTGAACTCGCACCCACCCTACCACAGCGCCCTTGACGCGGAGACGAACGAGCTGGTCGATGACCTGGTGGAACTGCATGACCACGGCATCTTCACCGCGAGCTCGCAATCGCGGTCGATAGACGCTCCTTTGGACTTGGGCTTTACATGGCAACAGTGTCGACACAGTCCATTCATCAAACTCTTGATACCGCAAGAGGTCAACGTGACAGCGACGCCCGAGCAAGTCCGGCGCTTCCTATACCGGCTCATGAAGGACAACCAGATAGCGACAGAGTACTTCTGGCCTCAAAGATGCGGTAAACAGCCCGGAGAGCCACTCGACCATGTTCGGACTGAGTTCATCAGGAGTAGGTACAAAGGAGCGCTCCACGGATCCTCGAAGCCTCTGCGATCGCCCTGGGATTGGAAGGTAGCGGAAACAGAAGGGGAGCTGGAAGGTGCGTGTTGGTCTCATAGGGCCGCAGTGAAATATGGAGCGGACACGGGAACCCTGGTGATGCTGCCAGCTTCCTTTGCTGACTGGCTGTATCCCGTGACCGCTTTTGTTACGCTCCGTCATTACGAGAGCGAGGACGACCTTTGCGATATCCTGGTCCAACATGCGAAGGTCGCAGGGCTGTCGAGGTGCTTCAGCCACGAAGACTCAGGCGGAGAGCTTGTGAGCGCGTGGAAGAAGAGCGATGCCGGTGCCGGCAGAATGACGTCTAGGACCTGAATTGCACGGTACTGCTGGCAGTCTTGTCTGTCTCGCATACACAAGCTGCGATCGCCTAAGCTTCGTGCAGTCTAAACAGGGGGGTGGCTTGGTTAGTGAGTCTTAGCTGTGCGATTAGATCCACTACCATCATAGTGCTCGGTGATATGGAAGCTACCGCCATCTCCAATAGTCGCCCCCAACCCTCGTGGGTCTGCAGCCACACCGTAACCGCACGGAAGATAAATTCTGTCGTGTGGTGGTGGTGACGGCGTTGGTTGTAGTCTGGTGGCGTAGTGCGATGGCGCTGTCTGGTGTAGTCTATCGTGTGGTGATGGCGGCCCTACTCTAGCTCCTTCGTCAAAACCAGGGCGTCGTCGTCGCCGCCATCCAGCTTGCGCAGCAGAACTCCACCACCGCAGATCATTGATCTGCTGCTGAGCAGCAAGTCATCGCAATTGTGCGGTGGTGGCCTGGCGCTAGTAGTTTGTGGTGCTGACGGCATGCTGATGCAGTCTCTGTCGCACATTACCGCTCACAAGAAGGGCAAAAAAGCAATATTCGTTGGAGATGCAGGGAATCTGGGCGTTGTTAGTTACGAACTCGATCATTGCAACGTTTGGAGTGAGACCAACCGAACCCTGGACCACCTCTATGCTAAAGAGGTATTATACCACTAAACCACATCCCCTTCGTCCATCCGAAGCATGGGCTATATCTCCACAGACACAGCGCGGTTTTGGGAGGCTATTATGTACCTAATTCGTTAGATTCTGAGGATGTGCCGATGGACTTGGCAGATTTAGGTGGGCTCGACGAAGATGCGTCGTGGGTAGGCACGGAAATTATAGACAGCTTGCGCATCTCGAGCTGATTGAAGGTCACACCTTCTTTTAGGAGCTAGGCGGAACTATCCTGGAGCGCCATGTATCCGTAGAGTACTTGTCAGGCGACACACGTACTCCCGTGCTGACCCGAACTTGCTGTGCTGGTGCAGTAAGAAGACCCGCGTAGCGAGTAGGGAAAGCGTGTCTGTGTATCTCGATATGGGGCCTTCGACTTGGCGGTGCGGTAGAGGTGCTGGTGTTACTCGTGTGCGAGGCTTGGTGATACATGACTTTGCCGCTTGAAGCTCGACATCCAAGCAGCTCCGGCGTTTGAATTTGCTGGGCGTATCGGTTGTATGGGGTCTGATTGCTATTGTATCGTCTCCTAGACGGCTGTGGTATTGTTGCATGTGGGAGAAAGCATGGTCTTATTGTTGAATAGAGTAAGCATGATCTGCCTGTTGCCTGGCACTCTTTTGGGCTTGCATCAGCCTCGTCCACTTGGATCGACCAAGAGCAAATCCTTCGATGGCTGCTCCGGTGGTCGCGGCGTTGTCGAGAGGAATGGTCTGATCACTAAAGATGCTTGGTAAGACGCAGCGGACTCTGCGAATTGCAGTATTGGACTTGCACATCGCCTCTCGTCCAAAGCATGCAGTGCGTAGGATCTGCGATCTCCTGTTCATGTAGGCAGTCTGAGCATGTAGATTACATGGACAGATCTAGCTGAACGGTTCGATGTGCTACCTCCCATGGTCAGCATATCGGACTGCTGCTGGTGTTGTCTTCCATGGAGACCGCTGTAGCGGCGTTGTATTTGGGGTGAGCGCGAAGTTTCTGTTGCGTGACAAGTATGTGCAGGTGCAGTGGTAAGTCTGTGCACTCTCAATAGTCTTATCCGCCTGGGATGCATTGATGCTGTTGAGTCGGAGTGAGAAGAAGTGCGCCCCACCCCATAGCCACCCCCCACCCAATCCCCGAGATAGCAGGGTCCTACCTTTGAAGAGCGTGAGCATGATCTGTCTGCTGAGTGGTACTCTTATGGGCTCGCAACAGCCACTTCTACTTGGAGTGGTCATTTGCTGCTGTGCATGATGGCCGCTGAGGTAAGGCAGAATACGCGTCGTCGTCTTGACAGCTGTAGCGGCGTTACATTTGGTAGGTATCATGGACCCAATCTCCAAGAAGTTGAGCGTGCTGTTACGTGGCACGTTGCTCGCTCGAAATCCTCCTATCCGCATGGGATGTCTCGATCTCGTTGAGATGGAGGTTAGTGAGGTGAGGTGAATAGACGGGATGATACATAGGAGACAGATGGCCGTTAGTTTTGGATGCCACCTCGTCATTAACAAGCGCGCCCTGTCACGCGTTTTCGTGCATAGATCGCGCATCCCCGCCTCGATCGTTCACGATCTCGAACACTTCCTGAATTTGTTCACCCGATTGAGCACTGTCTATGTCCTTGAGATGGTGTACACTGCCTGGAGATGTTCCGGAAGCCTCGCGAATCACCAGCAGAGTCCCCAAGCGCAACACAACCCTCAGTAGGACGACCGCCAACGCCACCCGGGACTCCGTACAAGACGCCCTTCACCCTAGCGGTACCGCCGAGCGTACCAGCCCCAGTACCACGTATTGTACCAATGGCGATCAAGACGAAAGCGTCGAAGCAGACTCCGCTACCTACCATTGGTAGACAGGGGCCGACGGGGAGTGCGAAGAAGTCTACTGCTGCGGCGAAAGCCAAGCAGAGTGGGAAGCCAAATGGCAGTATTTTGAGCTTCTTTAAGAAGGGTGACAGTACTTTGGAGGACGCTGGGTTGTTCGTGCAAGAGAAGAATGCTGTGGCGCATGATGTGAAGGAAGTGGAGAACGTAGACCCATCGCCTGAGCAAGGGAAAGATGATGTATGGGAGGATGAGGCTCGCTTCAATGAGAGTGGCGGCTCGGTCAAGAGACGGAAGACGAGTGTGGAGCCTGAGGAAGAAGATTTGTTCGGTGGAGACGATGATGCGCGAGATGTGGAAGCGAGCCCGGCGCCTGCAGCAAGGGCGAGCAATGCAAAGTCCGGCCCGTTCATGGAAGAGTCAGACAGTGAGGAAGACAGAGAGCAGCCAGAAGCGATTATACCGATCCAGCACGAGCCAGAGGCCGTGGTAGCCGGGCCGGATGCAGTACATGCAATGCCATCGGAGCCATCAGCGCCTCCCATGGCAGAAGGTGCTGTACCTGCCAAATCCGACGAAGCAAGCGAACAACCCGAGCGTCCTCCACTGATTAAGGAAGAGACTAGCTACGGACCGGGAATGGACGAGTTCAAGGACTTCGAAGGCTTGGAAGACTTTGACGAAGACCTGTTTGAGGAAGGCGATGAGTTCGTGGAGAGACGGTATATGGAGGAGCAAGCACGGCTGGAAGAGGAGCAAGATGAGAAAGACTACGATTTCCTACCGCCGGAAGACGACCAGAACGTCAAGCAGGAGGATGTACCTACTCCACCAGCACAAGACGGCCCAAGCTGCCCGATCTGCAGTATTAACCTAGCCGGCGTCAGCGAGCAAGACGCAGGTGTACACGTCAACAACTGCCTCGACGGCAACCCATCACCTCTACCCAAAACAGAGCCCGAGAAGAAGCGAACCACAGCCTGGTCTCTCCCGCCGTCTGTAAAGTCCGAAAACGGCGTAGCATCGGCAAGCCAGTATAAACCGAAGCGTGCACCGAAACCAGGCCAAGCCGACCCTTTTGCCACCGGCGAGACCACCGCAAATGGCGGCTCAGCCTTCAATAAGCTCATGTCCGGCCATGCAGAAGATGCAGCATGGGCTGAAGCCGCAGCAGCCGAACATGCTTCACGCGGCAAGCCAGCGTATACGCGCACATGTCCTTTCTACAAGATCATGCCTGGCTTGTTCATATGCGTGGATGCGTTTCGGTATGGTGCTGTACAGGGCTGTCAAGCGTACTTCTTGAGCCACTTTCATAGTGATCATTACATTGGACTGACGAGTAGTTGGTCTCATGGGCCGATCTACTGTTCAAAAGTCACTGGCAATCTTGTCCGGCAGCAGCTACGGGTTGATCCGAAGTGGGTCGTAGACCTGGAGTTCGATCAAACAGTCGAAGTGCCCGGCACGAAAGGTGTAAAGGTCACAATGATACCCGCCAACCACTGCCCAGGCAGCTCGCTCTATCTCTTCGAGAAAGTCGTAGGCAAGAAGACCAATGGCGAACCAAGATTCCAACGCATACTGCACTGCGGAGACTTCAGAGCTTGCCGAGCGCACATCGAACATCCGCTGCTCATGCCGGACGTCCAAGACAAGATCTCCGGCAAGAGCAAGGAGCAAAAGATCGATGTCTGCTACCTCGACACCACCTACCTGAACCCGAAGTACGCTTTCCCAAGCCAGCAGACTGTCATCAAAGCTTGCGCCGATATGTGCGTAAGCCTCAGCAAACACACCGTCGACGACTCCGACGGCTGGGAACAAATGAAGAAACGACGAGCAGGGGAAGGTATGGTCAAATTCGTGCGCAAAGAATCCAGCACCTCAGACATCAAACAAGAACCCGCCGACGCCGACGACGACGACAAAGATGCCATGAAACTCCAACAAAACCCCAACGCCTCCCAACAAATCCTCTGCACGCGCGACACACCCGACGCACAGAAAGGTCGTGGCCGTCTCCTCGTCGTGGTCGGGACGTACAGCATAGGCAAAGAACGCATCTGCCTCGGTATCGCGAGGGCGCTGAAGAGTAAGATCTATGCTCCGCCGCAAAAGATGAAGATTGTCGCTGCTCTTGAGGACCCAGAACTGAATGAGTTGATGACGAGGGATCCAAGGGAGGCACAGGTACATATGACGCCGCTTTTTGAGATTCGAGCGGAGACTTTGGACGATTATTTGAAGGATTACTTCCCGCACTTCACCCGCGCTGTCGGATTCCGACCTTCTGGTTGGAACTACCGTCCCCCAACCTCCAGGTTCCTTGAATCTCCCTCTGTCTCTACGGTGCTGAATGGAGATAACTGGAAGAGTTCGTATAGTATGAAGGATCTTGTGCCGCAGAGGGGTAGTACTAGTAGGGCGAGTTGTTTTGGGGTTCCGTATTCGGAGCATAGTTCTTTTAGGGAGCTGACGATGTTTGTTTGTGCGCTGAGGATTGAGAAGGTGGTGCCGACTGTTAATGTGGGGAGTGCGAAGAGTAGGGGACGCATGAAGGAGTGGTGTGAGAGGTGGGCGGTGCAGAGGAGGAAGGAGGGGGCTTGGAGATTGCCGGAGGATGGGAGCTGGTGAGGTTGGCAATCGGTAGGGTCGCATGACCGTGTGGTTGATGGCGTGATGAGGAGTGAAGGCAGCGATGTTATTCGAACGGCTAACGGCCGGTGAAAAGTAAAGGATGCATCAACACACTTTCACCATCGCTTCCCAGCTCAGAACTCGTTGTGCCAGGGCTTTGACTGCAACGCTTGCTGGAGGTGACTGCGTAGGACAACAGACGACTTTGTGTACAACCGCTCGCACTCGTCGGAATGTGCAAATGGTCGAGCCGTGCAGAGACTGGACTTGACGTGCCGCACGCAGTGGCGTGACTACCTTTTCTGGCGTTCAGCTTCACGCTTGCGTTGCATCTCGCGAGTACACTCATGTTGGTGTAACGAAGATGCCTTCTTCCGCAAAGTCGACAGGGTGTACTTTCTGCTTGGCGACCAGGTGCCAAGGGGTATAGGCGACTTGGCAGACGAGGCTGAGCCACCACAAAGACGGATTAAGCTCTTTGGTGAAACCTCAATTGAAGGCCATTGGCGACAAGCGGACATCTCCTGATGTTCTGTACCAGGCCGCCTTCACGAATGTTGAAGCAGTGTCGTTCGATCATATCATACGACGCACCCAAGGTTGTTCGGTGTGACTGGAATAGGCAGCCTTATACAAGATGGACATATATACGACCTCCAAGTACCCTGCAAAGACAGACCAGTGCCCAACAAACATTACGAGCTCAAAACCATGTTGACTACGACATCCCTCTTACTGGCTCTCATCGCCATTACTACCGTGTTCGGCAAAGAAGGCGGCCCCTGCAGCCCGACCACCTACGACGGCATTAAAGGAACGTGCAGCAAGACTTCAGAATGCTCTGGTAGGTGTGCCTGCTGCTGACAGTAAGATTACCCCTGACACTTCCATTAGGTTTCACGCTTGACAACTACTGCCCTGACGATGGCGCCAGCATCAAGTGTTGCTTCAAGAAGTCCTGCACAGACACCAGCGGTGATGCCGGCAAATGCCTCAACAACGGTCGATCAGCGTGCGACGGCAAGTTTGTGACCAATCGCTGCCCGGGGCCCAGTGACGTACAATGCTGCGTTGCGGACGCTCCATCGCCGCCGCCCACACCGAAAGACGACGACGTTGTCATCCAATTCTGGATCGACGCTTTCATCCCTTTGAACTTCGAGGGCGTCACACACCCTTGGCCTGGCCATTCCGGCAACACCATGGTCCACGGAGTTCCTGGCGGCGACTGCTTCGTGACCGACCAGCGCGGCTTCAGCAGTGTTAGCGGTGCTAGCGCTAGGATGCACTCTTTCGCCTACGTCTGGATCAAACCTGACAGCTACTCCTGGTCGCAAGAGCACTATTGCAGCCCAACCACTTCCGTGGACTGCAAGAGTGGGAAGGTGCAGAAGACGAAGACGCAGAACAATAAGGACATGTCGTTCGATCTGACAAGCGGATCTTCCAGTAAGGTTGTGCTGAAGTTCAAGGCCTCGGAAGCGAATCCGCTGATATCGCCTTCGGCTCTGGCGCCAACGATTGATCTTGTTGGCACTCTGACTTTGGATCGTGTGAACAAGTTCGTCGACTTCAATGGCAAGGTCGATGACTTCCCGGCTTTTGAGGCATATGTGTCGATCAACGGAGGGCCGCCTCGGACGGTAGCACGGCTTGGGCCAAAGGCTGGCTCTAATCCTACCTCGTTGTACGGAGGTGCTAACAGGGCTTTCAGTGGGAGGGTCAGCTTCTAGAGATGATGGCATGGGGTTGTGACTACTCAGCAGGAGAGCACATTGCGGCGACTTCTCGGAACAGGTGTTGAGCAGTCGCAGAAACAGACGTTCTTTACGATGAAAAGGACGCTGGTACCTTCGATCTCGAAATGTGTACTCCATATTCTCAATCAAACGTTGCCAATACTATCCTACATACCATTGCTCTTGGGTCATGCAGATGCTTGCGCCAACCCGTCGGAAGCTGACACCGTTGAAGGGACAGTCGCTCGCGGCAACGGCGGCGCTGGTGGTATTGGTGGCAATGTCAGCATTGGTGGCACCTGCTGCGTAGTGTCCAAGTATGCATCGACCATCCCAGCATCCACGAAGTCTTTGAATGTCAGTAATGTCTCGCCTCTCTCGTGCGCTATGTATCTTGTCAGCATACCCCTATCCTGAGCGCACACGGCTCTGGGAACAACTTACCGGCTTGTTTGTACTTAATGTACGCCGTCAACTTGATCGCTCGTGCCCTCTGTGCTTCAAAGTGGTCTTGCACTGACTGATTGGTTTGTGTAGTGGCAGGCGGGAGGACTTTTCGGATCGAAGGCAACGACACATCGACGCTTGACGGGACCATCGCAGTAAAGGTAAGCGATAATTTGACAAACCCCTCTTCATCGTGATTATGTTGCGATGCAAAGGGGCACATCCGATGCGCGTCCCGCAGTCCCTCCGCTCTATCGCGCAAAGCACCGATGGTAATGCCCTTGTCTGATCTGATGACCTTGGAGGGCCCCAGATCGCGCTCAGTGGTGCCGCAGCAATTCAGCATTGCTGTCATCTCATAGACAGGCGGCTGCACGACGAACATGCTTCTGCATCGGAAGCCAATGCGGGGAAGACGTCCCTCCTGGACTCGGGCGGCGGTGTTGCTTGTGAAACGGGCAGAGATCTTCACGAAACCGTCTGTGGTCGGGCGTTGAGAGCGTCCTTGGGACTGGCAAACGAAGTCTGCTGTTGGGAGGAGCTGCGACTGTGCGAATGGAAACCTTACTGGGCTCTGTCCAGGGTCTGCACGCAGAGATAGTGCTGATTGTAGCCTTGGCGAACCATCGATAGACGCCTTCGCTGATTGGCTGGTCTGCTGGAAGCGGAGGATGTCTGGGATGGAGAGGTATCGAAGTATCAGTTCGAGTAGCTCCGGAAGTTCGAATGTCCTTTGAGCAGCTGATGTGTCTACCAGGGGCACAAGTGGCTGACGTTCCGTGTAAAAGATTGGGGAGAGAAGTTCGCCGAAGAAGTTGTTCAATCCGTTCACGTGAGCCTCGAGCTCCTGGAGCTTGTCATCGGCAGCGACGAGCTTTTTACCGCTCGACGTGGCCTGGCTTCGTAGAGCGGTGACTGCTCTCTCCAATTTCTGCTGGTGATCCAACGCTTTGCGAACGAATTCCCACTGGTCCTTGTCCGGCTTTGCATCCTTCCGCATCCACGTCACTGATGTGCCGGTATCGGCAGAGCGTACGGATCTGATGCACGCACGACGGGGCCTGGGACACATTGTTTGATCAGCGTTCGTCGGGATGTTGGTGCTGATGTTGTCGAGAACGGCAAGCAGCAAACAAGAAGCTGAAGATGGAGAAGGCTGAGGGTGGGGCGGCTGCCTGAAACCGAGCCTTACTACTATGGGACTAGTCTATTCTTGTGTGACCGAAGTGAAGTCGAAAGACCTTCGCTTCTTCACTTGTATAGCGGACGTACTTCGTACGAGTGTTACATCGCTGGAAGGACGAGATCGGCGGAGACACGTATGTGGAAACCATGGTACCACCGTTGCATTACCATAGAACCTTCATCACGCTCATTCGCAGCCTCCCGCGACCAAAAAAGCACGGGCATCATGCGGACATGTTCATTGCGAAAGGCTCTCGCCCAACACATACCCCTGTGTATCTACGGACATCTGTTTTAAGCGCTTCATCGACTTGTGTGGCCAAGTGGGAGCCGTCAGCTGCAAAGTCCGCCGCCTTCACGCCCTAGGCGGCATCCTTCGGTGCCTTAACACTAAGATCCTGTGACCGCGTCCTTCCTCGACTCGCACAGACACCGCACCGTCTAGGGGACCTTTGATGCACATCTCATGCCCGCAAGCGGTACCCCATTTGAGCGCAATGTAGTTGATGTCCAGCGACATCAGCACAGAAGCGATCCGTGTGCACCACTGATTGAAGGTCGAGCCGGAATACATAACACAGCACGAATGTCCTGCCTGGCCTCGCAGAGCGAAGTTCCATGGCGCCCTTGTTGTGCGTGTCAATGTCAATCGTTGCAGCATCGGGAACGGTCGCTTCATGCCTTCGACAATAGCAGCGAGCAGGTCCAGATCCTCGTCGTCAACGCTTAGCTCGTTGATCTGGCACATTTGAGCGAAGTCGTCGATGTACCAGATTGGCCCTTTGGGTATCGTCCAGAGCTTGACGTTGAGCGCCAAAGAACGAATATCTGTCGACCAGGCTTCGTTGAAGCTGCTATCCAAGCGCAGGATCCTCTCTGGCGAGCGTACAAGAGAAGTAAGCTTCTCTCGCAATGGCGGTCAGAGTAGGATCAAGCGCAGACCGCGGCAGCAATTGTGAGACTCTCGATTCACATAGGTCCGGGATGCGGGACTGGTAGCCTTTGAGCAGCGTTGGAGGGAGATGGACAGGCTGTACGTCTTCGTATAACAGATGCTCCAGGACTGCACTGACGATCTCATCCGGAAGAAAGCGGTCGGCATCGACTGGTGACTTGCGAGTGAGGCGGTCGATCAGCAAGTGCCTGTTCGGTGTCTCGTTACGGGCTTCCCGCTGTCGTGACATCTTCTGGCGGATGGGTGGCCCAGACGGAAGGCTTGGGAACGACATGCCTCCGTCCTTGGTAGACATGCAGCATCGCAGATGCCGAAAATGTACGCATTGGTTTCGAATGTATTCGAAGCCTTTGTCGTTCCATGGTGCTCAGGCGCAGCGACATGGGCTTGTCTCTCGTCTGGTTCGAGCTGACCTCTGTTTCATGCGTAGCAGACAAAAGAGGCCTTTGTGCGCAAGTCTTGCTTGGCTTCAAAAGCCACGACGCAGTGGGACAGCATGTGGTCTCGGAGACATCTATCCAACATATGCATGTCTCTCTGAGCATCCAGCATCGGTCTCCCGCTGGAAAGTAGTGAGTTATGACTTTATAGCAGACTCTTCTTAAACACACCTGCCCGACCCCAAGGTTACCTCTTCAATGTGGCATGCTCTTTCCCGTCTTACTTTCATTCTCTCAATCCATACTCCACTTTCACCATTTCTCAAATTCTCCTTTGGTATACTATTCCTTACCTACGTATAAGCATGCCGAGTCAGGATGGGGAACCGTGAATGGAAGGTTCACTTCTTGGCCTGGCGATCAAAGACACTCCTGTGCTCCAGGCAGCCTTCGGGTGAATGTCGAACAACACATCCAGCCCTGAGCCGTGAGACTAAAGGTGTTCTCGATCTGGACATGGCACGATGTACGGAACTACCAAGATACACGATCTATCGCTATGTCGTCAGAACAGACGGCCAAGCAAGTAGCCCTTGCGTTGAAGACCTGGGATATCAGCCTCTTCAAGCAGATCGTTCAAAGCTCCGGCGTTGCGTACCTTGTTGACTGCAACAAAGTCTCCAGAGCCGTCGCCGGCATCAATATAGATGAAGCCCTGCAAAAGCACTTGAGCAGCCTCAGCAACCGTTTGGAGGAATATGAACTTCGTCTGATAGTTCTGCACCTCCATATTAGCTGGGAGCATGGGCGGACTGACCGAGCAGGTGATGCTAAGACGAGGTACCGCCGAGAAGCCAAGGCCAGGACTCCAGATCTAGTCGATCTGCTGCAGTGGCTCACAGAGTTCCTGGCGCTGCATACAGAATGCGGCGAGTCATCGCTTGAGCAACTGATCCTGCGGTCAAAATTCTGGACGGAATTGCTTGGCGAGGAGCCAAGTGTCGTACTCTTTGCTGACAGCCTTGCGCCCGAGTTTGGCGACTACAGAGTCGTCAAAAGCCGTGTCGTCCGTATCATTTCGGAGATCCATGGAACGCTCGATGAAGTGTATGAGCTGCTTGGTCTGCCTGCGCAGCCAATGGCGGAGTTTATGATGGACGTGGCGCCGCTCAACAAGGGTTTTGGTAGTCGAGCAGATTCGTGCCATGAAAGAATGGCGATGGGCACACAGCAGAGTAGTGGTGGAAAACAGGCCGTAGTGTCTTCGACAGCACCGCTCCTGATTTCCAAGCGTACTGGTGAGCATCTCGGCTACGATTCGCGCATACCTCTAAGCTTCGAGGCTAAGACTGGAGCGACAGTCCATTCTGCATTCCTCGACCTTGGATGTGTACACTCGACGATCCGGAAAGACTTCCTGCTGCGTCACCTTCCAAACACTCGCATCGAAAACTTTACTAGGGCGTTCAAGAGCGGCGGTGCCTACGGAGGTTCAGTGAAGGTGACCGAGTGTGCCGTATTGCATCTCTACCTCAACGGCCGGCATCCCGATAGCGGCGATCCTGTTTGGGCCGAGATCTTGCACGAGTTCGAGGTCGAGGACAAGCTCCATGGAGACATATACATTGGGCAGGACATCGTAGTCCCGCAGGAGTTCGTGATCGATGCTGCCAGGGGCCGGGCGACAATCGGAAAATGCCAGAACATCAGTGTGCCCATTGAGTCAAGACCAGTGCGGGTGTTGCAGATGTTGGACGACGACGAAGAATCAGAGGATGACCAGATGGTGGATGACAGAGAAGATGACCAGATGGTGGACGGCGAAGAGGGCGACCAGATGATGGATGACGGCGAGGATGATCAGGAGGATGCTCGAGAGGCTGAGTAACATGCTACCGGAACCCATCTGCGGCTCTTGACAGGTACCGTGGAAGACTGGCGATGATGTCCCGGTGTCCGTGTGTCGTGTACAACATGTATATCAGACTGTGCACATCAATTGAGCCCTTTCCGTCTCGGGTCAATGCGCTAAGTTAGTAATAGCGTCGAGTGAATCTTGTACACGCACGCGATCATTCACCAATCCTTGGCCTTCGCTGGACTCACATTCGACATGCAGCGCGGACCGTGCGCCCGCTTTACAATTCTGGATCGATACAAGTCGCACATCCTGACATCGAACAAAATCTTCCTCCGCATCTTTCTCTCAACCGAAGTCGCGATCGAATAGAGTACCACTGCACAGTCCGTCATCATGGACACCCATCAGGCCGGCTGTCATGTCTGCAGCCGCACCCACAACGGCAAGTCAGTCGCGCACAACATCGCACGAGCCTTGAAGACCGACGACATCATCGGCTTTACCGAGGCTGCGGCAGACTTCCTCTCGGGGGCGCATATCGGGTGCGAAGATGTCCTGCGGGCGGCCTCGAGGATGAGGCGACTTGACGTGGTGGAAGAGCTGGCAGAAGCGCTCAAGAGATACGAGTTGCAACTCTTGCTACTCGACTTCGGCTGCGACAAGAAAGAGCAGCAGAGCCGAGAAGTATTCGAGAGACTGGAATTGAGCGCAGCCCGCTTCGAGGAGGTCTCCATCTACGGGACCGAGGCCACCAGTATGCCGATCCACGAAGAGACAGGAACGCCCGTCTGCTATGCCAAGATGCAGTGGCTCTCCACAGTTCTACTGAACCAGGGGGCAGCCAGCTTCGACTTCAGCGTCTTCGCTCATATCGACCAGCTAGGCTTGGCGATGTCTCTGGTGAGATGGAGATTCTGGGAGAAGATGCTTTGCAACGAGCCTGCGTTCAGCAGCTTTTGCGCAGCTCTGGTTCCACATCTTGGGAGTAGGCTAGACGTTGTAGAGATGGTGGGTGCTCTGTTGAAGAAAGCAGGGAGGATATGTTATTTCGCTTGCCGCTTCCTCGGTCTAGATCCATACTCGCAAGTACCCCACTTACGGCCGAATGACGAGAAGAAGCGGAAGCGTGAAGACTCAGAGGGAGGGTACGCCAGTGAAGGCACCAAGCGTGGACGTTCTGGACAGCCTAAGTCGCCAAAGAAGGCAATCAAAGTGGTCGACTCGACAGCTCCGATCGATCTTCTCGAGCTTACAGGATCCTTGGCAGGACACAATGTTGAGATCGAGGTCCAGTCCTTTGTCGCCGGACACGCAGAATGGGTGATCGTTGACACAGGCTGCAATAATTCGTGCATCGATCGCACCTTCTTAGTACAAAGGTGGCCAGAAGTGAAGATCGAAGAGCTCCCTCGACCTTTCTCTACTCGCGGCTGCTACGGCCAGGGCATGTCGGAATACTACACCACGATCGAGATCTTCATTCCAGTGGTGTTTCGCGATGGGACCCACGGCTTCGCAAGACTCACGCACCAGTTTGAAGTCAACGATGATGCCTCCAACCCTATGCTCTTCGGGCAAGATCTCATTGTTCGACATGGCATCATCCTTGATCCAGTGGAGGAAACAGCTACGATCACGCGCTGCCAGGGGGCTGTTGCAAATTTGAGGTTGTCGTCAATTGATCAGTCGCAAGTGGTAGAGGATGAAGAGGTCGTCCGGAAGGAGACAGAGGAGTTCCGGAAGCAGGTGCAAGAAAGCCATCAGCGGTACCTTCAGTGATGATGGAGGAAGAGTAGGCTGGCCAATGATTGTTGGAACATTGCCGCGGTATCATTCGCAGACGTTTGAGGATCTTCATGTTGCCTGGAGCGTATGCTTGAGCAGGAGTGGTGGTCTTTGGGGGTGGAGAAATAGGGTCCATGTAAATCCCGACTTGAAAGTCTCGGTGGGAAGTCTATCAGCAGCGCCTCCGGACAAGACTGATGCTAAAGTCGAGGGGCTGTTGCCGCACGCAGAGGCGAATGACGTAGGTAGATCTCATGGCGTTATTGCTGCATTTCATGTATCATTGCACACGCTTGCGCGTTCCAGTCCAGTAACAGTGGTTGTTGAAGTTTGCAATGGTTCTTTCTGCCTCCGAAAGCTTGTGTATCGACGTTCCATCGTCCTCATGACGACCCCAGTCATCAAAGCTACACATAAACCTCCTCTTCAGCTTCTCAGTCAGGAGAGCCTAGGGAGTGGCCCTAAGTATATCCGCGTCCAAGGCGTAGTGAGATATCATGGCTCTATGGCCAAGGGGGCATACCTCCTACCCGGGCGTGTACGGAGTAGGTATATCTCGCAACGCTGCCGTCTATAGTCCTCGGGATGTCGTGCCTCTCTCAGGGGTCCAGATTGCTGACATTTGTCGTTGAGCGACCTCAGCGACTCTTCATGCCTCGACAAGTCTGCGAGATGGGACGTCGTCGTCGCATTGTCTTCTGGCTGACAAAGCCCCCACTGAGCTAAGCAGATGGCGTGCTAGCGAACCTTAAATTAAATCCACACTGTACCTTGCATGTTGATTAGACATCAGACCTCATACAGTCATATCCCAACGGCCAGTATTCTCCAGAGGACCGAATATCCTATATCACCTCAGAAGTCCTCCAGCAGCCTCACCATAGCTCTACTACTATCGAGAGCACGAGTTGTCCAACCTCGACCCCACTACCTGCGGCTCCACCTTCCACGACCTTATCCTTATCCCCGAGCTCTCACGACGTCCGCCTCCAATATGTCAACCGATCATGCGCCTATAGACACGCCGCCGCGAGCACCATCGCCCATCCACCGCTTTGGAACGCTTGCTGTCCACGCAGGCTCAGATCATGATCCTGTCACAGGCGCGGTGATAGAGCCCATATCACTCAGCACAACCTACGCTCAGACGGCTGTCGGGAAGCCTGTAGGAGATCATGAATACGTCCGGTCTTCAAACCCAAACAGATGGAACTTCGAGCGGTCGATAGCGGCGTTGGAGAAAGCCAAGTATGCCCTCGCCTTCTCGTCTGGCTCTGCGACTACGGCAACCATATTGCAGAGTCTGGCATCCGGCAGCCATGTCGTCTCCGTCTCAGACGTTTACGGAGGCACACATAGATACTTCACCAAAGTCGCGTCTGCCCATGGCGTACGGGTGACCTTCACACCAAGCATAGAAGTCGATATCGAGGAGCTTATCACATCCGACACGAAACTCATCTGGATTGAGACTCCCTCCAACCCAACCCTGTCTCTCGTCGACATTAGAGCTGTCGCCGATATCGCCCACAGGAGCGGTATCATGGTCGTGGTAGACAACACCTTCCTCTCACCCTACATCCAGAACCCGCTAGAACATGGCGCCGATATCGTCGTGCACTCTGTTACCAAATACATCAACGGCCACTCTGACGTCCTGATGGGCGTCGCGGCATTCAACTCCGATACTCTCTACGAACGGTTGAAGTTCCTTCAAAACGCCATCGGAGCCGTACCCTCACCATTCGACTGTTGGCTTGCTCACCGCGGCGTCAAAACGCTGCATCTACGCGCACGAGAAGCGAGTAAGAACGCCTCAATGGTCGCTCAAGCGCTTGAAGAATCTCCGCACGTAGTAGCAATCAACTACCCAGGCTCCTCCTCCCACAAACAGCGCAAGATCGCTCTGAAACAACACCGTGACGGTCTAGGTGGCGGCATGCTATCCTTCCGCATCAAAGGTGGCAAAGAAGCTGCTGAACGGTTCTGCCAAGCTACGCAGATCTTTACTCTCGCGGAATCGCTAGGTGGTGTGGAGAGTTTGGTGGAGGTGCCGGCTAGTATGACGCACATGGGTATTCCGAGGGAGCAGAGGGAGGCTGCGGGTGTGTTTGATGACCTCGTGAGGATCTCGTGTGGTGTGGAGGATGGGATTGATCTCGTGGCGGATGTGAGGCAGGCGATTGAAAAGGTCGTTGTGGGACCTAAGATCACGAACGGGGTTGCTAATGGGAATGGGCATGCCTGATGATGACAAAGGGATAGATGCGTGGATGGTGGTATGACTGTTTATGTGTCATGAAGTTTATGAGGGCGTTGTGGGATGCGTTGGGACGACGAAGCTTGCTTTTATACATGAGAACTGCGCAAGCGGCTTGCTCAGAGTTATGCAGCGCTCACTTTTGCTCACCACACGAGAACGCGACCTCTAAGACGATATCTCTCCAGCTGCGACGGCTCTTTCGGGCGTCGCTCAATCTTCCACCTCTCGTTCTGCAAAGCACTTGCTGCTAATGCCGAACATGCTATCCCACGCTCCTCCTTCCTTCTCCGATCACTCGGCCATGTCTTCCTCCAGCGCTGCGCGTGACGAGCAACCTGAGGAATGCTAACGTCGGGGCGAGCAAGGTCGTTTGCCGATGAGGTCCTGGATCCTGCTCTCCACGTCCTCCAAATCACTGACCAGCGAGCTTACACTATCGCGTGGAGCCGTGCGGTCAAGAAAGATACGCGAGATCTGGAGCGTACCCGTCGCATTGTCGGCGCAGCCGAACGTCACTTTCGCTACTGCCGGATCGATGAGAATGCGATGTTGAGCAATGAGATCCATGCCGAACAGCATGGTGCAGGTATCGTCTTCTGCAACTTCCATCGTACATCGTATCTGGATCTGCTTATTCTGGTGTTCGTGTACGGCGTCGATGTAGATGTAAAGTTCGACGGAGTGCCTGACCGTGTGACTACCCCCTCCGACGACCTCATATGTGCGTGGATGTGGATGAGGTGTGGTTTTTGCATACGGCAGTAGTCTGTCAAGAGACTTGCGGCTGACCAGAGACCTGCATGCACCGGTGTCAAATACCATGTTGATAGAGCGGCCTCGGGGAGTGAAGCGGACAGCGATGAGAGAGTCCCAGCCGTATGCAGCCTCGTTGCTGATGTACGAAGGCTTGGAGACGATGATGCTGGGCCCAAGGTCATGTCGTGTCTCAGGGCGTTGCTCCACCTCCTGAAAGGATCGAGTCTCAGGTGCCTTGCTTGGGCTTTTCGGCATAGGCAGCCTCAGCGCTGGGTCAGGCTGAAGGCGCAGCATAGTGTACGTAGCAGTGAGTACCTTTCGCGCTTCGGACAAGATTGTGCTGACCCTGTCTTCGGCTTTCGTTTTCCCCAGCACGAAACCACCTCTCTGCGAGCAGAAGTGCTTGACTGCTTTCTCGCTATCAAGGACCAGGAGCCAGAAATTCCATCGCAAAACCATGCGCAGCAGTTGACCCTGTTGCATCTCCAGGTGCTCGAAGCGGCTCGAGCTAATGAGCTTCCTTGTGAGCCAGGTGGCCATCGTAACTAGCGCCGATGTGATTGGCGCTGCGTAAGGCTCCGTGGGCAACGTCTGGAACGTCATGAGCTGCTTTTCCTTGGAGACCAGTCTCGAGACTATTGCTGCGATCGTTGGCGAGGAGGAGGCTGCCTTGAAGGCGCCAATGTCAACGCATGCGATGGCCGCGCCGATGTCCCAGTTCATGCTCAAGATCTGGTCTGCAGCCATGAAGAAGGCGCACACATCTTCTTCCTTCAGCGCGACACCCAGGTCTCGCAGGGCGTACGTCGGCGCCATGGTGGCCGAATGACAAATCGTAGTATCCGACGAGATGTACGCTTGCACGCTGGTGAATGATGGGATGTTTGGAAGTGTTCGGTGATGGCGGAAGTTGAAGTCGAAGATCGAGTTGCGAAGTTTTTGCAAACGCGTTTGCGAAGCGTGAAGTGACGTTGTTGCTGGGTGCCTCGCATCTCCTCACTCCATCGAGAAAGCCAATGTTGTCCCAAGCAATGTCCGCCAAGCGTTGCCGTACAAGCTCAGTAGCGTTCCGGTCCGTTGTGTACAGGGAGGAGTAGTTCGATAGAGTCTGGGGGTTCGAAGTTCCTCTCTTTGTATGACGGTGGGCCGTCCTGTCATCACTGTCAATCCAGCCTTGCATGTGATCCTCTTACCTTCTGCCTTAGGCACTCTTGCACACACGCACAGTCGGACCGACCTCGGAGCCGAAGTTGAGGCGCAAAAAGTTGACATACATAAACTCCAAAATTTTCAAGGGGTCATATCAGGCCGCCTGGCGTAATGGTAACGCGTCTGACTACGATTAGCTTGTAGCTGCTGGTATCAGGAGATTGCAGGTTCGAGCCCTGCGGTGGGTACGTAACTATTAGCAATAACTCCAATCCGAGACATGCGCTGACAGTTATACCCAATTGATTGCAGTCATGAAGTGTGAATACTCGAATACTTCGACTCCCAACTTTTGCTTTTCTGACTTCCATACTTTTCTCTTGTCAGCCCTTCTCTCTTCTACTCTTTTTCTCAAAGTTGAACCGATACGCATTCCCATTCCTGTTACACCTTTTGGACAGTCGAACGGGTGGTGAAAAGCGGTGTACATCGAGAGCATGCAAGCACCCGCATCACGAGGCGGATACTCGCATCAGCCATCTGCCGACGTCGCAGCTCAACGGGAATCATATTGAATAACTCGGCTGGGTTGGCGACGACCAGAGTTACAGTGTATCGAACAACTTCTGCAAGTAAGGATCCTCGCTCGGACTAGGTCTCGGTTGCAACGCCTCTGGCAGCTTCCTCGCCGCATCCTCCGCCAGACCTTCGGCCATCGACATGGCTCTCCCAACACCGGTCAATCCACCCGTCACCTGCCGATGATGCTTCGCAATCACAATAGCCAGCACCAACACCAACACACCGACCAGCGTGCCCCATGTAGCATGCCACTGCTTCCTCCGCTTCGATTGCTTCTCCCTCTCCCTCCTCTCGAATTTCTCCACCCGGACTCTTGCTGCCTCGAGCCGCTGGTTCAGCTTATCCGTATCCCTCTTCGAGCTATGCAGCTTCTCCACGAGCTCATTGATAGACTTCTCCTGCTCGTCGAAGTTGCCAAAGGAATCGATGTTCTTCTTCGTGTCTTCTTCCAACGCCTTGCTATCATCGTCAAACTGCGTATGCATCCTCTTGCTCTCCTCAGCCAATTGCTGCAAGCTCGCAACAGTCGATCGCAGGATCGAGGCCTTCTCCAGTATAGCGTAATACGTATCGTCTAGCTGCCTTGTACTGCTCATGCCCAGCTCCTCGACTTGCTTCAGACTGGCTCTAAGCTCAGTCTCCCGCTTCACATTGTCCGCTTTAGCCTTTTCGACATCCGCAGGCTTTACCCTCTGCCGCTTCTCCTGTTCCGCCTGCTGTGCGCGCCATTCTTCAAGATCGCGTTGTTGCTGGCTGTTACTGCCTCTTCGGCTAGAGTCTGGACTCTTCTTGTCACGGCGAAGTAGGTGGTCGAAGCTGATCGGCGGCTTGAGGTCAATGGCAGACTGTACTGTGTCCTTTACTCGGTCGCTGTTTCGATGTCGACCCGGGAAGGATGAGCCTTTGCCAGTTATGGTATTGGCATGTAGGCGTCGATGTAGATGTTTCTTCTCCTCTCGCGGCGTCTGCTGTGGAGGATCTGTACGCGATCGTGCTGGTGCGCTGGCCAACCCTGTGCCGGCGCGGGCAATGGCAGGCAGCGCGCGATGGGTGTTGCGGTCATCCATAGTCGTGGAAGGTATGGTGCATCATCTAGGACGTGGTATGATATGCATGAGGTTGGAAGGCGTAGGTCTTCGACAATGTGTTGACCACCGTGATCTACGTCACATGTCGAAGTCCAGCTTCATGTTCCGGCACGTGAAGGGCCCGAGCGCCAGGCACGGACCCTTGAACATAAAGGGGATTGACACCTTCGTGAGACGACATCTCTTTGTCTCTTCTCACCCACAACAGCTCTTGCGTTGCCAGCAATGTGCTTTAAACGTCAACCCTGGAGGATTGGTTGAGACGGCTCGAGCATGCATGCCGCCCGTTGCCCGCACGTGAACGCATCCTTATCAGCAGGCAGTACTTACCTCATCCGGTTACTGTACATCCTCTATTCTCCGCCCCGGCGACCTCAATCGATGCCTGCACAGCATCGTTGCTTATCTCTGCGACTTGCGCACGCTTCTGCCATGCGACAACCAGGCCAAGCGAGGAGCACCGCCAACCGAACAGATGCCACACCTCAGTGGCCCGTCGGTGGTACCTGTGGTACCTCTGGGCTAGACATCCCGCATTGAGTTTGGAGCTGCTTGCCCAGGCGCTGATCCTGGAGGAGTTCGCCAGTCGCCCGCATGGCCTTATCGCATTGTGCAGATAGCTTACATGGGGAGCAGAAGTACATAGTAGGGCTGCAGCCCGCGATGAATACAAGGTATTGTACATCTCTTGGCCTTCTGCTACACTGTTTTTCCACTGCTTTGGCTATTCTCTCACATGTTTCTGGATCATCCCAGCTTCGATCTAACGAGCGTCGCCAGTCCGTCTGAGCTGGACCTGACCACACTTTCTATCTGCTGTACGGCACTGCAGCAATGGCGGATCGCAATGCAAGCATAGTCTCCGCAAGTGGGCGCAGAAGGAGCGTCGCACAAGAGCCAGTAACCTCAGTCCTCAAGGGAGGAGACGTCCCAGTCAACGACACGGGCGTAGAGTGGAATGCAGATGAAGAGGTTCTGGCGGCTCTGGGCTACAAGCCTGAGTTCAAGCGAGAATTCAGCCTATGGACGACATTCTGTGTCAGCTTTGCTGTGCTCGGCCTCCTTCCATCCTTTGCTACGACGCTCTACTATGGCATGGGCTACGCCGGTACGGCAGGGATGACTTGGGGCTGGCTAGTAGCTATGATTGGGATCCAGTCGGTCGCAGCCTCTATGGCAGAGCTCTGCTCATCCATGCCAACGAGTGGAGGCTTGTACTACGCTTCTGCAGTCCTTGCGCCACCTGGATGGGGTCCCTTTGCGGCATGGATCACCGGATGGTCGAACTGGCTGGGCCAAGTTACCGGGGCTCCCTCTGTGAACTACGGGACCGCAGCGATGATTTTGGCATCCGCCAGTATCACGAATCC